>LTAE01000736.1:14086-68312 GCA_001647135.1 Pontederia paniculata
CTCTCTCTCTCTCTCTCTCTCTCTCTCTCTCTCTCTCCAAAGTTCGAAATCTTCGCTGGTTGGCCGTCTACCTTCCTCTTTGCTGACCTCTCTTCGCCACTACCTCTCTCTCCACCAACTCCTTCATTTTAGCTCCTCATCTTTCACTCCCACCTTCCCTTCCCCTGTTTCCTAATGAGCATGATCTTGGACACCCCTTTGCGTTCTCAATCTTGGTTGTGGAGTTAAATTCCTCTCCTACTTCTGCATGGAAGGTCTGCTAGACAATGCACAGTAGGTGCGAACAAATGAAGAGTGCAGTTGGATTTCAGCAGCTGCTGTCGTTCCTCTTCCTTGCTGTTGAGTGGAACATTCTTTTTGTTCCTTGTCACTGTGTCATGCAAAATGAGGGTAGGCTCCCAATTAGACATATTGCTGTTTGTATGTAATGAGATTTTAGCTGCTTTTAGCTTCAGTCTTGATAAAGTTTGGATCTTTCGGTGCCGCTCCCAGTTGCTGCGTTGGCCGCCTTCAAAAGGGAGATATTGGAAGATCCTTTCTCGGTTCTATCTGATTGGAATGCTGCAGTTGAAAGCCCATGCAGATGGACTGGTGTGATTTGCTCCCAGAATCAAGATAGCATCCTTTCTCTGTAAGAAAAGATGCCTCTTTGATTTCTTCTCCAATAGCTTCTCAGGGTTATTGCTTGTTGAATTCTCAATTATGTTTTGGTGAACTGTGGTTATGAAAGTACTCTAGTTTTCTGATAGATAACCTACTGTTATCCTTTACTTACCTCTTGATGATTTATAGAATAATTATGAATATGCAATTAAAATGATTATATATACTTCATTTCACGCCTTTCGTCAGCTTAGCATGCATATCAAGTGATAATCTTATTCCAGTTTTCTGATGATAATTGCCCTTGGCTTTGCAGAAACCTGTCAGGTTCGTCCCTGAAAGGATTCCTTGCGCCGGAAATTGGGCTGTTGCTTTCCTTACAGCAGTTGTATGTAACTCCTTTTGGTGCCTTTGTACTTGTAGACATTCAATTCAGTTATTGTGATTTCATGACCTTTGGATATCAAACATATTTTTTGTGCAGATATTTGGATAACAATATGCTTCTAGGAACAATACCCAGACAGATTGGCATGTTGAAAAGCCTTACAGTATTGAATTTGAGTATGAATCAATTAACTGGTCCTCTACCTGCCGAGCTTGGTGACTTGGTTAGCATCAGCAGAATGTAGGGATTTACCTGCATAACTTCCTGCCATCCTGTTTCTGTAATTATTTTAAATGCTGAAATTTCGCATTCCCATATGTCTTGTTAGAGATCTTCACTCCAATGGGCTGAGCGGCAGTGTTCCGCCAGAACTAGGAAAACTGGAGAATCTTGTTGAACTACGGTTAGACAGGAATAAACTGGATGGGGCAATTCCTGGAAGCAAAATATCAAGCTTTTCTCCTAACTCGGATGGCAGGTAAGTCATATATATATATATAGAAGTCTAGTGATGTTGCTGGATAACATTGTCTTGTTAGCTAGAAAGAGCTTTATTTTGTTCCCTTATTCCTTTTTGTGGAATCATATCTTCTGGCTGTAAATAAATATTGTGGGAATATGGTAATTCCATGTGACACTTAGACCGCACCAAAGACGTATTTGGGTTTCAATGCTTTAAGGAAGCATTTGGTAGTTAATCAGGAGAAAGCATGAAGCAACTTGAATGTATCATTTTCTGACTTTGATACTTACCTCAAATGGACCAGGTTTGCACCCGGAAATAAAGGCACTGGACTTTGCCAATCATCACAACTACGAAGTGCTGATTTCTCATACAACTTTTTTATTGGAAAAATCCCCCCATGCTTGAAATACCTTCCAAGGTAAGTCGCATATAAGGTATGTTACTATAGCAATTTTTAGTGAGCTTTACTAATTGTTCAGGTATATGTGCAGGTCAAGTTTCCGAGTAAACTGCTTTGAAGATAAGTTCTTTGTGTTGCAGAGGAGTTCTCAAACATGTAAAGGTACAATTTCTACTCTAACTGTTCATTATTCTCTTTCGGACAAGTTTTCATAAATATCCAAGTAACATGTATTTCACTAGTAACAGCATGAACTTTAGACGATATTTTACTTTGAGAATTCATAAATTAGTGGCTCATTATGAAATTCTCATGTCTTTGTGTCCCACATAGCTCTCGGAGAGGAGAATCTCATGAAGTTGATCAGAGAGTGCATACGGCATCATACTTCATTTCATTGTTTTAGAATACAGTAATTCCCATCATTAATCAGCATGACATATTAAACTCACATATTATTAGGGTGAGAAATGGTGTAAGTGTAACTTATATACATACGGAGAAAATTTTGAAAGAGAAATAAATAAGTCATCAGTAACCTATAATTTTTTGTTTTGCGGACATAAAACATCATTCTGTTCTTTCAGCCAAAATGCATAGCATATCTTGTTAGCCTTTATTTTCATTAAATACATATTACTTTGATCCTCTTCCTCTTAACAACTTGATAGTAATTAAATATCAGTTTAATCTGATGTAAGTCAGATTTCAAACATCAATCCAAACACCTTAACTATGTGGAGGCTGTTTATTGCATGATTTGCCTAACCCTTTCTTCATGGTGTTATCGAGATGTAGGCGGACCTATGAGATCCGGGGAGAAGCCCATGGACAGATATATACAGTCTAAAGAAACACACAGTGGGCAAAAGCTACCGCTACCAGAATGGCTTCTTATATTGGTGGTGGCGTTGGGAGCATTAATTGTTTGTATTCTTGTTGCTACTGCTATTGTCACTACTTATAAGCTAGGACATTACATTAAAATGTCCTGGGAGAAAAATCGAGTTTGGAAGGATGAGATGACTTTATTAAATGGTTAGCTATAATCTCATCTAATGTCATTTTACATCCTGTTGCATTACATGCTCAAAATTGTTATATTGCTAATACTTATGACTCTTGCTCAAAACAGATGATGAATTGTTGAACAATGTCCCAAGATTTACCCGTGAAGAGCTTGAAGTTGCTTGTGAATATTTTAGCAACATCATTGGATCTTCTTCTAACTGTATAGTTATTTATAAGGGAACTATGAAGGATGGTCGTGAAATTGCCGTCATATCATTAAGTGTCTCAGAGGAACACTGGACAAGCTACTTTGAATTTATCTTTCAGACCAAGGCAAGTGACTACCGAATCATCTTTATTTTGTAGAAATATTTTAGAAAATACGATAAATAGTTATCGCCCTTCAGGTAGCAGACTTATCAAAGTTAAAAAATGAAAATGTGGCTAAGTTGTTGGGCTATTGCAAGGAAAGTGATCCTTTTTCTAGGATGCTGGTGTTTGATTATGCATCGAACGGGACACTGTATGAGCACCTTCATTGTGAGTAAAGATAGACTACTTTCTTATTTCACAATTTCAAATTCTTTGACTTGCAACCTTATATTTTGGAAGCCAACTGATGGAAATTCATACTTAGATGGTGAAGGATCACAGCTATCCTGGATTAGACGCATGAGAATAATATTAGGTATTTCTCGTGCTCTAAGATACTTACACATAGATATGCAACCCCCTTTCCCAATATGTGAACTGAACTCCAACGTGGTGCATCTTACTGAAGATTTTTCTCCAAAGGTATGTGATTGGGTCATTGACCAGGTTGTGATGTGGCTATCTTCTGTCCAGTTATATACACCTTTGTTATGAATAAAAAAAAAACTGAAACTGGTTTCTAACAGGGCCAAAGGAGTGTGTAGTGCACTAGGTGAGTACACATGTAGTGTCATATATAATATAAAAAGGAATATCATTTTAGATTTATAAGATCAATGCTCAGTTAGTATGCTGCATATTCCTTTTATCCTTTTTAAGATTCCATACATGTTGCATTTATTTTTCTTAATGCAACCAATAACTGCTGCTTCATGTCCTGTTAAGCCATCTTGTAATATTTAACTTATGCATAATCATGTCCATATGATCCCTTCAATTCATAATCAATTTGCTTATCCCTTATGGTATTACATACATGTAAATTTTGGTTCTTGGTGTTTATTGTCGAAGGTTATCAATGGTTCACTTGATTAATATATGAGATGTTGAATATTTGACTCTATGTAGAGACTGATCTTTCTGGTGATAAGGTTCCTTACTACTTTGTGCACCATGCTTGCAGTTTCCTGCCTGGAATAAGCATATACTTATTCCTGAATTATGCTTACTAATCATAGATGATCATTTATTCAATGATTAGCAAATGTGAGACTTCGAGGCTAGATCAGAACAGTTTAATGTTTCATTAACTACTTACATACAGCTGAAGATGCTGGCATCTTTAGCAAACAAGTTTCGTGGAGCAATGAGCATGTTCCCTGGGATGATTGACATCCATTTGACAATTTCTAGACCCTAAAGGCTATATGATTAAATCCAGAATTTATTTTTTATGCACTATTGGCTATGTGCCAATTGTACATCTTTTTCTTGTTTCATATTATCTTTCTTGGGTGATGCACTTTTGGTAGGCTTTGTGCTAAGAGATTTCTGGCTATCTGAACACAGTTGGTTGACTTTGGTAGCTGGAAAATTGCATTCCAGAAGTCTTGGAAGAATGATAGTTACATCAGCAGCGTCGACTCCTTTCGTGGTTACAGGGATTCTCAAGAGCAGCAAGACATGGAAATCCAAGACAATGTATTTGCCTTTGGTGTGATTTTACTGGAAATAATAAGCGGCAGGCCTGCTTATTGCAAAGACAGAGGATACCTGGTGGATTGGGTATGAAATGTGTTTTATTATGACATTTTTTTATTTTAGAGCACCAATTTTTAAATCTGTCTGAAACTAGAACCGACCGTTGCATTATTCATACAAAATAAACTACAATTGCCAGTTACTAAACATAACAAGTATGTTTAACACAATTTTATTTTGAAATCACAACCTACTTAGTGCCGGTGACACTAGTCCAAATTAAGAAGTTATTTGTGAAACACATTTGGAAGTAGTAGTCAAATCAACAAAGTTCAGTGTGCTGCTGCTCAAAGCATATAGGTCATAAAGATTTAGCTAGCTATGTCCAACCAAAAAAGTGCTGTTTTAAGCCCTATCCCTATACATTTGAGCCAAGTAAATCTTTTTATAAATGAATAGTTGATACGAGAGCATAGTTGTGAATAAACTGAAAAACCTCTTATTCATTGGCCATATGCATTCTGCACAGGTAAGGCATCAACTTCTTCAGTATCCGGAGGACATCAGCAAGCTGGTAGATCCTGAGCTGACAAACGTGAATCAGGAAGAGCTCGCTGCGATATGCAGCATGGCGAGCTTATGCATCGATTCTGATCCATCGAAGAGACCATCTATGCAGATAATCAGTTCTGTGCTGGAGAATGGGATTGACCTGTCCCCAGCTGCCATCCTCAAGGAGTCTAAAGTGGCATGGGCAGAGCTAGCTATGGACTTCCGCACTGTAAATCCATGACATACACACCCAAAGTATACCTTCATTTGCCTTCTTCAACAACTTATTTCTTCTTTTACTTTGTTTTATACTGTGTTCTGCTTTCATGGTGAAGCAGCAGTGTTGCATCCATGGCACAGAAATATTGTATACTCTCCATTGTTTGGTGACTATTTTGGAAAGATACTTGAAATATAACATTAATAGATGATGTTATTGTTATATGTTTCCTTTTATATCCAACATCTATGCTCATTATTTAACATCCGAGTTCTAGTTACCCTTTGCATATTATGTTTAAAGCAAGCAAACATATTTTTAAAGAATTAATATTAATTCATTCATTATTTAATATGAGATTGGGGATTATTAAGATCCTTCAATGCGCTTCACCCTATTCATATTACATTTTAAGGAAGCAAACATATTTCATTAAGAACTCAAGACAAAGGTTAAGTATTAGTCTCATATGGACAAAACACGGAGATGATCATTTGCTTATACGTGTGGCTACATTTTTTAAACGTGTTTTAAATTCATGTGGGTCATAAATTTAAAATGGATAATTTTTTTAATAGGCTAGGGATTTTACAAAAGGTATAGCTTTTTATGTTCACTTAAACTATGTGGGACGAGACAACTCAACGAGAATGTTGCCCGAAGGAAGAAAAATGTAAGAACGCAAGATAAGAGGCGTTAGTCCTATATGGACAAAACACAAAACACGTAAGTGATTATGAATTTAAAAATTACTATCCTCTTCACCATTCAAGAGTTCAAAGTGGACAATTTCTTGAATGTACTAAGAGGTGTTACAAAAGTTCAAATGTTAATTTCACATGGACAAAACACAAAGGTGATCATGTGCTTATAAGTGATTATCCTCTTTATCATTCAAGAAGCGTTTTAAATTCGTGCAGGTCATGAACCCAAAGTGGATAATTTTTTTGAACGGACTAGGAGTCTTATAGGTCCCGTTTGGTTCGGGAATTTGATATTCTTGAATTAAGAATATGTGTGTTAGATTAAAAATATTCTTGTGCAATTCCTATTCTAAGGATTAAGAAGTATTAGATATGTGTTTGGTTTAAATGAGAATAGAAAATATTAAATTCATATATTTATTAAAATAATTATAAAAATAGCACTTTATAAATATTTATTGCTTTTACACTTTTTATATAATATATAATTATATTAATATATATATATATATAATGTTAATATGATTGCAATTAATTATCATTATAACTATTAATTCGATATTAAATATATTAAATGATATAAAAATAATAAATACAAAATTATCTTAATTATATGTTTAAAAAATATATAATCACTTATATAATAAATAGTTAATATTTTTATTAAACTAAAATAATTAATTTAAAATTTTAGTTAAAATTTCTTTTTTAACTATTCATAAAAAAAAGATAGTAGCTTGCTCCAGCCACAAGGTGGAGAAACAAAGCAGAGACAATATTAAATATCTTGTCTTTTCTTTATTTTTTTTTAATTCCTATTCTTCTTCTGTTTGGTAAGATGCACAGGATTAAAGTATTATTCTTACCTTTAATTCCATACCAAATAGGATCATAAAAGATGTATGAGCTAACCTCGCATACTCACTTGAACCATATGATATCTGGATTTTCATCCCTTTAGATTGGATTTGAGCTTCATTGGGTTAATGGGTTGGATAATTAAGTGGGTTGAATTATTATAACAAATCGGGGGCTTACATATTGGGTGGGATAATCTGATTCATCTGATCCAACTTTGATTTTTATATGATATCGAAAGCCCTTTCAAACTCGATGCATCAAATAAATTATCGAATTCAAATGAGTTATGATCCATGTGTTTGCCTTAAAGTTTATCTATTAATATATTGAATATAAATAGTTTTTTATATTGTATATATCAATAAGATATATTAGTTAGTTAATAAAATACAATATTGACAATATTTCTTGTCCTCAACAAAGGAGATACATAAGTACTTCACACATTTTATCTAATTTTTTTTATCTATTATCGATGCAATGTCGTAAAAGAAAGTGAAAAAATAAAAGGAGAAAATCAGAATATGTGAAAATATATTAGGAAAATTGTATGAGCATATGATTGATGAATGAAAATTAGCGATCATTATTGTATTATTTTATCAAGGTCATGCTAAATGGAAAAAACAATGAATAAACCAATAAATTGAATAAAAGGATAAAAATAAAATATAAGAGAATAAAAAAAGTGTAAAAATATTTAAAGGGAAATTAAAAATAGCTTTGAACAATACCATCCAATTGTAAGCTTGTTTAGTTAGTTAAGCACATTTAAGTCATTTCTATCCTTTTTTTATCAACTTCATTAATTTTACATCTACAATCTAAAATGTAATTTGTATACCTAAAAGATAAACGGGTTGTAGTAGAAGGCAGGGAAGGGCGCACTATAAATTGACAAAACTTTCTGTAAAAAACAATATAAACATTATTCACAAAATAGAAAATACCAACACTTACATTACGACACTTTATATTTTCCCTTTAGGTTTATTATGAGTCTCATAATATAATGGGGAAAAATTATACACTCTATCTCCTTAACTGAATTACAAATATTAGTAATCATTGTTCTCAAAAATAGAATTGTTCTTCATGTATACTTCACTTATTAAATAAGATCTTGATCTCCACTATAACCGTGCAAAAAACCATGCTCAAAATTAATCCGTCAATCCATTATCTTAACACTCCAAGCTCATTTAAGAAATTGTCCACTTTGAACTAATAGCTCGCACAAATTTAAAACGCGTATTAAATAATAAAGAAGATAATCACAAATAAGCTCATTATCATCTTCGTGTTTTGTCCATGTGAAACTAATATTTGATCTTTACCTTAGGTTTCTATATTTTTCCTCCCTTCGAAGTTCAACATTCTCATTGAGTTGACAAAATTCAGCAATTTTGCCTCTATTTGCTCATTCCCCATTTTCTCTCTTCCCCATATCTCCTTCTCCATAAGAGCTCATGGCTAGGGTTTGAAGAAATTCTTTTGAGCAGCTCAAGAAGGTGGTGAAGGAGGACAAGAAGGGCCAAGAGAGGAAGAAGGAGAAAGGTTTGGAAAGAGGAGGAAGAAGGAATCATATTTAAGCTATATAAACCCTATTTTAAAGTTTGATGTTATTCCCCTAATGCCTTATCAAATCATTTGTATGCTATGTTTTATATTTTTGTAAGGTAGTAAATCATGTTCGATAACTTCTTCGCATATAGACTTCGAATTGCATATGCAAAGTCGTAATTATGATAAAATTACAAAATTGATTACTATGCTTGATGTATTGTAAAGAAGATGAAACATGAATAACTTAATTGAGGCACATCAGTTGTGTATGTTATCTGGGATACGATATCCATTCACTAGCGGGGGTGTGCTCCCGAGTGAGATGCGATGTCCACTCATTAGAGGTAGTACCATCGGGGATGCGATGTCCACTTGTTAATGTTAGTGGGTGTGTTTTTAGGACCCCACAAGAGGGTTGACCTAGCTAGTTGTTATGATGTGTGTTGATGTTATTCGAAACTCTTCATGTGAAGATAATAATTGGTCTTATGATCATAATAATTAAAATGATGATGATGAGAATCAAAGAGAACTCAATTGGGTAATATGGCTAATTTGTAAAGATGTAAATGTACCAAGATGATAATCATGAACATAAAATATTTAGTATCATTTATGCTTTATGTATGTATTGTTCCATGTATGAATCTTCAATGTTATGCTCAAATCATGCAAATGTCATATGCTTATGTTACCTAAAATGATTTATGCTAATGATGTTATGACATATATATGTTCCATGATAGATGTCGACCTTTATATACTCTAATCGGGAGGTTTTCACCTCCCTTGTTTCTAGATCCATGCAGGCGATGATGCATGAGGAACTTGACGGTGGCGTGCTCATGGCAACTTTAATTTGCACATAGTCATGTCTAGGTCTTATAGGCCTTTAAGTCATTAGTGTTGTGTCTAATGAACTTGTTATCTTTATTTTATGTCTCGAGTCGAATGAGCCTAAGACTCATGTATGATATTATGGACTTTATGTTTGACTATTGATTTATGTCCATATATATCGAGATATTATATGGATATGTTTTCGCTGCCTTGAACTATTATTATCATGATATTATATTTATGTCTTCTATTGTAATATCATTTAATTATTATTATGTCTTATAATATATGTCCAATGTCCTTATAACATCGTCGAAAAGCCCTTGCGGATCAAGCCCGTGGCGTTACACAATAGGTTAAGTTGGATTAGATTGGCACATTCAACGTGACTATCATTTGACTCTCTATTGTTTCCATGATTGNAGAGAGAGAGAGAGAGAGAGAGAGAGAGAGAGAGAGAGAGAGAGAATATGAGACAGAACCTGAGAACCATCGTCATCAGAGCCGATTCAGACGAGGCAGAAAGCATACCATCATCAACACCATGGACAACGGCGAGTGGTGCGCTGAGTTGATCCATTAATATTTGACCATGTTATAACTTTTTTTAAATTATCATATATACCTTGTATTGTATGCATGTTTGATATTTTCCTCACTTTTATGCTTTTAAAGGTTATGGACGACACTTTTGTTTCTATCTCTTCCACTCATTTGCTCCAATTCTTGGTAGTTAATTGAACATCTTGGTCCAACGCTATACACACATTTTTTTTCTACTAATGAATTAATTATAAAATGAAGTTACTTAAATGTTTCTTATTAACAATTATTTTGTGTCATTTTAGTGATGATTACATTTCGACTGAAAGTTATAACAATTAAGTGTCATTTTAGTGATGATTCCTATTTTCTTTTCCTGTTTTGGGCTTCAGCCTCGTATTGTAATCCAAATAACACATAAATAAAAAGATATCAAAATTCTTCAATTTTTTTTAAAATAATTGAGATTTTATATGGAAGCCTTCTTTTAACTTAACATTTTCGTTTTTATTAACCAGATCATATATTGCTCTTCTTTATGAAGAAATTAAATTAGTCTTAATCACTGTCAATAATAAAATTTTACTCCAATAAAACTACTTTCTGTTTTATTTATTTATTTATATTCTTTTACCATTTGTTCCCTTTTGCAAAAAAAAAAAAACTATTAGAGATAGTAACTTGCACTTTTCTATACATGTTGCACATTAAGCTGGATGCTCTCGTTTTAAATTTTCATTATTTATTTATTTATTCAACTAGTTAAATTTCAAAATAAATTTACATCGTTTACTCTCCAGTTTTCAACATCAATTTTTTTTTACTTTTTCACCTTCCGTGCCCTTTTGCATTAACTAATTAAAACAAAATTTATCGGCCTAATATCTGACATTATCAACCCACACTACAGAAATAATAATAAAAAAAGGAAAAAGACCAGATGGAATAATGGCATTTTCGTCATTGTATCAAACTTGAAGCCTCAAATGAGTGGATCGAGGGAGGAGCACTCATCAGATCTCGTGAAAAGTTGCGTTTTCCTTCTTTTGTCCGTTACCTCATTAATTTAAATTATTTCCTTCACATTGACTTCCCCACCATTTTAGAACACACAAAATAATAATAATAATAATAATTATACAAAAAAGTGCCAAAAGTTTTAAAACGTAAATTTAAAGCTTTTACGTTCGTCACAGACCGTCGATTAACTCGCCCCACTTCCCATCAACGGCCTACAATTTTATCCTAGAAAAGTTTCTATATTTTAAATTCTCTTGGAAGAGACGAAGTACAAGTAAATAAGAGGATTATATGAAGAAGCGAAGACTGGCAAAAAAAAAAAAAAAGAGTTCTTTGCTCACTAAGGAAGTGGCGTCGCCAACGCCAACCACTGAGATCGCTGGTTCTCATCCCTTAAAGATCGTTCTCTTCCTTTTTTCACGATTCAAACGGCAGTGTGAAGCTCGGAGTTCGCGGGCTGCTGTGCGTTTGGAGATCGATTTGGACGGCATTGAGCTGAAACTGAGGAATCTTTAGTTTGAGAAGGTAAGGAAATTTGCACTCGATCTGATCCTGCTTCTTTTCCCTTTTTTTCTGGTGGGTTTGGGCGATCGTTCTGCCATTTCTTCGTACACTTTGCAGTAGGGAGTTCATGGTGGTTCGGATGGTCAGTGGGACGTCAGAAAGATGCTTTCTTTTTTTGAGTTTCTGGTTGCTCCTGTGGTGTCTCAGTTGTTTGAGTCGTGTAGTGAAGGACTGAGATGATCCCAGTCGTAGTGGGAAGTGAGAAAAATGGTTATTTTTTTCTTACAAATTGGTATGAGTTCATAGTTCTACTTGGCTGGAGTTTATTATTTTTCCAATCGATCCTTTTAGTTATTTTTCTGGATTCAGTTTCTTTTTCTCCTGCAATAAAGGCGATTCAGGTGGGACGGATAGAAGTGGGAGTGAAAAAAAATTGGTCGCTTTATGTGTTTCGAGAGTGGATCTGAAGAGATGGTTTTGGTTCCTTGTAATTATTCTTTTTGGAATCTTTCAGTTTTTTCTTGGCTGCGCAGCTAAGCGGATTTATGAGATCTTGCTTAGATTAATATTAATAAGTGAGTTTTCACTTTCCTTTTGTTAGTGGTACTGTGCTGCTACTTTATCGTGCTGTTTTTTTTTTTGTAACCAATGTAGATCTTGCTGTCTGTATAGGTAAAGAACAAACTTTACTCTTTTCCTGGAGTACAAAAAGTTTGGTTTTTTGTGTTATTGAGAACGGGTACTGAGCGAGATGCATTAATACTTTTCTGATGAGTTACTATCCTATCTTTACATTTAAAAGATGCTTTTTTTCCCTGTTTTTGATTGGCATCCCTAGGATCTTAACATATGCAGGAAAAAAAAGGCAAGATACGGGAAATCCATTCATCTTACTCCTGTAACTTAGCATTTCTCGTGTATAATGGAGTCGGATGATGGGGGTGATTGCATATTTTGGAATTTGGTTAGGTTGTGCATGTGGTGACATTTAGTCCAATCGCTAGTATGCTTTGTAGCAAATCTATTATTTCTTCTCTTGTTCCATTATTTGGATGTTCTTCCTATAGCTGGTCAGCTTGGATTGAAGCAATTCTAAGGGCTTTGATTGGGTATCTTCTACTTGATTCTGATACAGCATATGCTGAAGTTGGCACACCAACTGCTGCAAAGAGCACTAAAAAACTATTAATTAGCACATTCATCAATACCTTTTAGCACAATGGTTGGGGTTTTGTTTTTCATTTTGAAGAGCAGGGTTTTGAATGCCCACGAGGTTTCTAAGGTTTCTATTTCTGAGGGACATCTTCTCTGACGAATTTCTACTTTTCCTTTATAGTAGGCCTTCTTTTTAATATTGGAAACCTATTATTATATTCTAAATATCTGTTTATAGTTTAATCTTCACTTCCAGATCCAATTCTCCATTGCTAAAGTAACACTATCATCTTAAAGGAGCCAAATGATAGGATTTCTTCTTCATCCACCTATAGTTGTGACTTGGATCCAAATTATGTCTTGTGTAGAAGAATTATTCAGTTTAACATAGTTACACAAAGCTCAATTTGCAGATGGAAGCATAGCCTACTGTATTTTGAAATTTGAATTACTTTCTTCCTGGGTCATGACAATCTCTTAATCGCTTCTGTAGAATCCTTGATTAAAGTTTTTAGGCTTTGACGCTTTTTTCATGTAGTATAAAAATAGTAGTTTCTTCATCTGTTGTTTAACCATGCTATTGTTAGAACTGTCTTGCATCTACTAATCGCAAATACATGTCACCAATTTTCGGTCTCCTATCTTACTGTAGTCTGGAGTCACCTTCTCATTTGTAAGGCAGGAATACTAACATTGGTGAAAAACCTTTTCAGTAAGGTGCAATTATCAAAAAATTGGGTGAAGATGAACAATTATAAGCTGGGAGTAGAAGTTATAAGTGCCCATGGCCTCATGCCTAAGGATGGGCAGGGTTCAGCTAGTCCTTTTGTTGAACTTCATTTTGATAGCCAAAAGTTCCGTACCACGGTAAAAGAGAAAGACCTTAACCCTGTATGGGATGAACGCTTCTATTTCAACATTGCAGATCCTAGCATCCTTCCTGAGCTTGCATTTGAAGCCTATGTGTACAACATGAACAAAGCTACACATACCAAGTCCTTCCTCGGCAAGGTTCGAATTGCTGGAACCTCCTTTGTCCCGTTTTCAGATGCTGTGGTCTTGCACTATCCACTCGAGAAGCGTGGACTCTTTTCGCGCGTAAAAGGAGAACTTGGTCTTAAAGTGTTTCTCACTGATGATCCCTCAATAAAGGCTTCAATTCCACTTCCAGCTGTTGATTCCCTGGCAAGTAACTCTCCTCTTCACCAAGATCACCAAGTTCCTCCACAGGTTGCAATCCCAAGCCTAAACATACCACCAGAAAATAAGGCAGAAGCTAGGCATACCTTTCACAGCATTCCTAAAGAAGTTTATCAGCATCCTTTAGCTGCTCCAGTTAGTGAACCTCTGAAATATTCAGCTGATCCTATGAAGCCAGAACCCCAGCCCGCTAGAATTGTCAGGATGTACTCATCAGCATCATCACAGCAGCCAGCAGACTTTGCACTAAAAGAAACTAGCCCACACCTTGGAGGGGGGCAGGTCATTGGTGGGAGAGTTCTCCGGACAGAGAAACCATCTAGTACATATGATCTTGTAGAACAAATGCAATACCTCTTCGTGCGGGTTGTGAAGGCACGAGACTTACCAGCTATGGATATTACAGGAAGCCTTGACCCATATGTGGAGGTGAAATTGGGTAACTACAAGGGAAAAACCAAGCATTTTGAAAAGAAGCAGAATCCTGAATGGAATGAAGTATTTGCATTCTCCAGGGACCGCTTGCAAGCATCAGTTGTTGAGGTAGTTGTCAAGGACAAAGATGTGATTAAAGATGATTTTGTTGGGATTCTTCGGTTTGATGTAATGGATGTTCCAATTCGTGTGCCACCAGACAGTCCTCTGGCCCCTGAGTGGTACCGTCTTGAGGACAAGAAGGGAGAAAAGATAAAAGGTGAATTGATGCTTGCAGTCTGGGTAGGCACCCAAGCTGATGAATCCTTTCCTGATGCATGGCACTCAGATGCTGCAACAATTGATTCTGCTGCTGTTACTTCTCACATACGCTCAAAAGTGTACCATGGTCCCAGGTTGTGGTACGTTCGCCTCAACATTCTCGATGCTCAAGATATAATATTGGCAGACAAGAGTCGTTTTCCAGATGTTTATGTCAAGGCACAACTGGGTAATCAGTTCTTGAGGACAAAGACGGTTCAGGCTCGGTCATTTAACCCTTGTTGGAATGAAGAGTTCATGTTTGTGGCAGCAGAACCCTTTGAGGATCACCTCATCCTATCTGTAGAAGACCGTGTCGCACCGAATAAAGATGAGGTTATTGGTCGTGTTATTATTGCACTTGGGTCTGTTGAGAAGCGAGCTGATGACAGAATGTTCCCTGGAAAATGGTACAGCCTTGAGAAGCCAGTTGCAGTTGATGTGGATCAGTTGAAAAAGGATAAATTTTCGAGTCGAATTCATATAAGAGTCTGTTTGGATGGAGGATATCATGTGCTTGATGAGTCCACTCATTACAGTAGTGACTTGAGGCCAACTGCAAGACAGCTATGGAAACCAGCTATTGGGCTTCTTGAGCTTGGAATCCTTAATGCTGAGGGGCTGCATCCTATGAAGACTCGTGACGGAAAGGGTACATCAGACACTTACTGTGTGGCCAAGTATGGGCAGAAGTGGGTACGCACTCGTACCATTATCAACAGCCTATGCCCCAAATTCAATGAGCAGTATACATGGGAGGTTTATGATCCAGCTACAGTTCTTACAGTTGGTGTCTTTGACAATCGTCAGCTTGGTGAGAAGGGTTCTGAAGGCAACAAAGATGAAAAAATTGGGAAGGTTCGTATACGTCTTTCCACTCTTGAAACAGGACGTGTGTACACACATTCGTATCCCCTTCTAGTCCTAGAAAATTCAGGAGTTAAGAAAAAAGGTGAAGTCCACCTAGCCATACGATTCTCGTCTACATCATTGGTTAACATGTTGCACATGTACTCGAGACCTCTTCTACCAAAGATGCATTATATTCGTCCTTTAACAGTTATGCAACTTGATATGCTGCGGCACCAAGCTGTCCAAATTGTCGCAGCACGGCTTAGCAGAATGGAACCTCCCTTAAGAAAGGAAGTTGTTGAATACATGTCTGACGTTGATTCTCACCGTTGGAGCATGCGCAGAAGTAAAGCAAATTTCTTCCGGCTTATGTCAGTTTTTTCTGGATTGTTACAAGCGGGCAGATGGTTTGCAGGTGTCTGCTCATGGAGGAACCCCATCACTACTGTGTTGGTGCACGTTCTGTATCTTATGCTTGTCTGCTTCCCAGAACTGATCTTGCCTACATTCTTCCTATACATGTTCCTGATAGGAATTTGGAACTATCGCTATCGTCCTCGCTATCCCCCACATATGAACACAAAAATCTCTCATGCTGAGGCTCTTCATCCAGACGAGCTTGATGAGGAGTTTGACACATTTCCCACCAGCCGGAGTCCAGAGCTTGTTAAGCTCAGATATGATCGCCTAAGAAGCGTTGCCGGGAGGGTACAGACTGTGGTTGGAGATATAGCAACTCAGGGGGAGAGGGTTCAAGCACTGCTGAGCTGGAGGGATCCACGGGCCACTACCATATTTGTGTTGCTATGCTTCATTGCAGCTATCGTACTATATGTGACACCATTTCAGGTCCTGGCTGCAGTTACAGGTTTCTATGTCATGAGACATCCAAGATTGCGATACCGGATGCCTTCCGTACCTGTAAACTTTTTCCGGAGGTTGCCAGCAAGGACAGACAGTATGCTGTAGGCAAGGTTTGAAGTCTTCTGGTATTATCTTGTGGTTACAGTTACAGCTTTGTTTGTCTTTTACCTTCCACATTTCTTGGTGCTATTAGTCATTGTAACAGTTCCCCTATGATGCCAAGTTTGGCACCCTTCATTTTGCATCAAGTTTTTTTGCCTTATGCCTGAATGATATCTTCTCATGATAAGATCTTGATTTCTCTAGTTATTAATCTCATAGTTGTAGCCCACATGCGAGAGGTTCACCCATATCTTTGTTGTTTACATTTTTTTTTTTGCTGCAGGAATAAAGCATCCACTTACAAGATGAAAGAATGCCTGGTGACACTTTTGGCTAATGATGGAAACATGCTGGACTTAGGATCTAGTTTGGCTCTTTTAAGATACTAATACTGTGGTTTTTAAGTGCTTCATGGGTGCTTTGTGTCCCAGTTTGAGGAAGTTGAGTTTGAACTCTTCAAAGAAAGGCGACAGAAATAGCCAATTTTTTCGCTTTCAACATTTGCATATTTATGTGATTTGGCGAAACTTCATACAACAAATAAGTCTCAACTTCAATTTTTATCAATGATATTTATGCATCTTCTTATTTCTCAGTTTGTGTTTTCTTGTAATATAACAGCCGAATCACATATGGCCTCGGTTAAGAAAAAAAAAAGAAATTAATCATATTGTTGAGTGATTAAGAGAAAGAACATAAAGGATATTTTATAGTTATTAATATACAATTAACACATGGATTGTCTGTTTGATTGAGGGATGAGATCCGAATAAGGTTTTATCTCCCATTAGTGGAATTGCTTGTTCATGTTAGATTACAAATTATTATCAAAATATAATGTGGTGACATTTCTATCCCTGTCAATAGCAACTTATTAATCCAATGCAAAAAAAATGTAACTAATGTTTTTATTAGGGGTGAGAGCATGGATTTAACCCGACCCGACCAGCTCGATCAATCCGACTCGATCCGATTATTTTTGGATCAGGTTGGGTCGGATCATTACCGTAAATCGGGTCACCTGATCCTATCCGATTAATTTCGGATCGGGTAACGGGTTGAATGTGTAATTACCCAGTAATCGAAACTTCGACCCGAATGACTCAATATTATAATATTACTATAATAAAATTTATTAATTAAGATTAAAATTACTTATATTTAAATAGTTTCAAAAAAATATTATCATTAATTTCATTTATTTTTATTTATTTTATTTTATAATATTTTTTATTCATAAGATATATGAAAAAAATTAATATTAAAAATTTAATGATTCAATCCGATTTGAACCGATCCGAAATTTTTTTAATTAGGTTGGATCGAATTTCAAATGTTTTTTATCTTAACCCGACCCGATATTATTATTTTGGGTCGGGTCAAATTTTACCTCAAATCAATCTAACCCAACCCCTTATCATCCTAATTTTTATCATCCTTATAAAAGAATATTTTTTTTATCTAATAACAATGTATTTATCATTTTAACTTTAACCCTGTGCCTGAGAGGAATGAGGATAATGATTCTGATCCAAACTCAGATGATTCCTGTCATCCCATATGTGAAGCATTGCTCTAATCAAAACCCAAGTTGACTCATGTATCCATCCTTATCACTCCCATCAACCCAACTCGTTTCAACTCAACTCATCACCACCTCACCGGGTAACCAATGCCGCCGCCGCTTCTCCAAGCGCTCGTCTCTCCCGCCACCATTTCCCCTCATCTCCCCTCGTTCGCCCTCTCCAAGAAGTCTCTTTTCTCACCCTACGCTCCCTCCTCCCGCCGCCTGAGATGCTCCCTTCTCTCCGCGCCGACCGAGGCGCCGACGGCGACCGCTGACTCCCCGACGAAGCCGTCCCCCGCCGAGGTCTCCAGGACCATCGTGGAGCTCTCCGCCACCGGCACCCTCTCCGCGCTCACACCTGAAGGCGGGCCTCTTGGTGTCTGCGCCCGCTTCATCGTCGACGCGCAGGGTGCCCCCGCCGTGAGCTTGAACCAGCCCGAACGGTTGTTCACTGTGGATGGCCTGTCCAGCTTCCACGTCCAGGTACAAAGATTACATCCTACAGGGTTTTGCGTTTTAAGTTTCACTGTTTTTGTTTCTTTTGTGTTTTTTTTTTCCACATTAAATTCAAAGATCGTACCTTTTGAGGACTTGATTTTCACGTTCAGATGCAAAGATTGAGCTTTTATAGTATTTCTGTTTATTTCTGCTTCTCCATATTTGAACATCAAATGGTCTGGATAGTGGATATTGGCTTAGTTGGAAATACATATTTTGCATATTTTAGAACTAAATCCTGTTCCCTCTGACTAAATGATAAGATTCCTAAAAGTTTTTTGCAAAATTTATGCTTAACTATTCACCAAGTTCGGTTTAGAGGATCAATGTAATTGCTAGCTTTCTATTCTAGTAAGCACTTATCTAACATTCTGCAATGTCCTTTCTTTTATGTTTTGGGAGCAGTTTGAGCAAAGTGGGTCAAGAACCCCTCAATGCACTTTGCTGGGGAGATTGAGTAAGCCCGAAGATGAATTTCTTGTAAAGGTAATCTTATTTCTCTAATCATTAAAAATTGTGGAATAAGTTGTTCATCCTTTGTGTTACAAATTTTGATAATTAAGCAGTGGTGTCATTAGCAGTATTCGTTTCTCAAATTCCCAAAGTACATTGAAAGATGAATTGTTCATCTTCATTCTCATCTCATGCTGGCAGTACCAATGATTCATGTTTCCCTGTGTAACTATGTAATATCTATGTAAAATCCCTTTTGACTGAAAGCTTTACGCCATGAGTTTTCTCTGCTTTTGATTTCTTTCAAGTAGAATACTTTGTTGATTGTAGATGAGCAAAACTGTTCTTCAGTAATTTTCTTTATCCATATACTTTTATTGATGACATTGTCACATCTGGCAGAAACTTGATATGAAATGGGAGAAGAAATTTGGAGAAAAAATTCAAAGGGATCTTATTTATTTGCTCTCTGTAGAGAAGGTGCTTCAGATTGAAGATTTTAAGGAGGTACACGGATGCAAGTTTACTTTGTTATTCTGTGTTTTTCATTTCTTATATTTGGTATAATCCTCCTAAAATATTTTCCAGTATGTGAAAAACTGAAATTACTTATTGTTGTTGAGTAACAAGCTACAAGGATGATGCTAGACCCAAGCAGATCTTTGAGACATTGCTGAAATATGATGATAAAGTGTTTTAGACCTTTCCTTAAATAAAGTGTTTTTTACCTAGATGCCAATTTTGGTGTCTTCTTTATTCTCAAAATTGATGTAATCCTATTCGATTAGGCTCTGATTTGATTAGAATAAGAAACACTAATCCATTGAGTCCAGTACATATGTAGAATACTACTTGGAGTAGTAGTCCTATTTCTGTCAAGTCTAGAAACCAGACAATTTTATCGTCATTCAAAAGAAATGATTCCAGATGATTCTGCTTTGTCATTTTGACCAATCCGACCAAATTGCCAGCTTGAGATAAGATCCCTTTGGAGATTCATATCAGATCCTTATGCATGAGTTACCCTTTTTTCTTTTAATGGGGATGATAAGCACTCATTCTCATCACTGTAAGTGTTGCCACTAAACAGGGAGCCTGTATAGAAGTCCTAGCCCCATACTTCATAAAAAAAGTTACTCTATTGTTTTGTTGAATTCTTAGTAAATTCTATTGTCCTCGACTGTTGCTTTATGCTACTTTCTCTGGTCATTTATGGAAAACCTTTTTCCGTTTGCCATAGGTTTCTAACTTCTGCTTACCATTTCAAAATTTTGGAAGATCACTGGTAACTCATTAGGGATTCGTGTCTTCTTGGTCATCAAGTCTATATTTTTGTTGAATTCTGTTGTAAATTCACTTGTTTGCCACTGTTAATACGTGAGCTCCCTTAAATGGTAATTTGCCTATACATCCTTTTATCCTTAAAAAGGCACTTCGGGGTTCATTACTGTTGCTAAAGTGCAGCGAAGTTTTTTCTTAAACTGTCCCTACATTTGTCTTCTCTTTTTCTTGTGCATCGCTATTCTTGAAGTTTTCTTAGTTATTAGAGAGAAATACTTCTGAGTGTTAATACCTAGAATCAATGACTTTAACGGCAATACCAAGATTCAGTAAGTTTGCTTGGTTGCCTAAAGTGAATTCTGCATATAACATCCCTCGTAAGATTGCATTAACTTCTTAATTATTATGGATATACTCTGTCGAGATTATTATGGATATACTCTGTAGAGACTAATTCTAAAAGGCCAGAGGTTGGGCAAGAATGCATTTTGTTAACTGCAGTAATAAAAAATCAGTTTTATTGTAGTTATAATATATTCTTTTTTCCTTTTTAGTTATCATACTTTGTGCTCAGCAGTCAGCATTGAGTAGTGCACCTACTTTTTTTTTTCTTCGAGAAGATTACACCTACTTAATTGTTCACATACTTGAATTTCAAAGTAACTTGTAAATCCACTTTTTCAGGATGGCGTGTGGGTGGAGCCCTCAGAATACCTAAATGCAGAACCTGACCCTCTCCGTAATTTTGCTGAAAAAATTGTTGAGGAGATGAATACGAAACATATTGAAGATGTTCAGCGGTTATGCAGTATTTATGTCGAGTCAGAGTTTCAGGTGTGAATACTAACACATTTCTACAGTTTATGTTAAATGATAAATACAGAAATGATAAAAAGTCGGTTATTCTGATAGCACATTAGTTGGAACAAAGTGATAATGTTATTTTTTCATTGCTGATATCTACTGATTCATGACTGAAACAAAATGAATCTGACACACCATAGAGTTATGTTCCTAAAGTTTTTTTTCTGTAAAAGGGTATTTGGGAGTAACATGGCGTAAGGATGACTATTTGAGACCAATTGTCATTTGTGGTTTTGTATCTAAAGTCGCAATATGATTTGGTCGAGCTGATATTCTTGCTTCTGTTTATCTATTGTGGATCATGATAGTTCCATATGATTGATATGGCCTTTCCATGATGGCAGGTAAGTGACGCGAAGATCATATGGGTTGATCGATTAGGTTTCGATATGTATATTCACTCCGAGAAAGGAGTATTTGCAGCACGAATCCCTTTCCCCAGAGAAGTTACCGATGAAAAAGGAGTGAAATCATCATTCAATTCCATGACTCATCTTGCCTGGGAGGTCGAGAAGAACTATGCGACCCCAGATTTTGAAAAAGTGAAATTCTTGAAGAAGATTAGATAGGAAGTGTTCCTAGCAGCTTTTGTGCTGCCACTTCGAGGTCAACTAGCCTATATTCACAATATGTAAAGAATCATTGTTTGTTCAATTGCAAAAAGTTGTGTAGGAATCTTGCCCACACTTATTTTGCCAATATGAATGCACAATATTTTAGCTTTTTCTCTTCATTTATTATTATTATTATTATTATTATTATTATTATTATTATTATTATTATTATTATTATTATTATTATTATTATTATTATTATTATTATTATTATTATGCTGATGCTGCAATCGGGTGACCTAATTCATGATGTCAGCCGATCAATCTTCGTATCGCCTGTTTGGTCACACCATTTTTTTTTTCTTATAAGATACTTCTTGTATTTCAAATGGGCCAAGGTCTAATAAAACATAGTACTAAAAATATGATTCATGATGTAAGCCGATTGATCTTCCTGTCGCCTTGTTTGGTCGCATCATTTTTTTCTTAAAATATACTTTTTTATATTGAAAGGGGACAACCAAAGTATGAAACATAGTACGAAAAATCTGAAATAAAAATATTCTTGTAGTTATTTGTACAAAGTAAATTTAAACATTTGGCATACTCAATATCGTGGACATCGAACTTGTCGCCCCCCTTGTTTTGGTGTGTTGGGTGGGCAAAAAAGAAATAAGAAAACATGTTGCACCGAAAAGAAATGTTACGCTTCTGCTCCGAATTATTTCAGATTATGTATACAAGTAAAAGAAAATCAGAGAAAAGAGTTTCTGAAAGTAATATTTTCATATGTTTTTAATCTGATGCTAGATAGAAATTTAAATTTTAAATAATTAATCAAGTTGATTGACACGATGAGTCTGTATTTTGAGTTGAGAGATCGAAAGTTAGTAATTCGAATTCGACATTTAAAATTATCAATTTAATTAAAATTTATTTTTATCTTATGTTAATAGTTCTGTATCAAGAATTTTATCTTGACTCGTTTTTTTTTTTTTTTAAAAATCAAAATATGAATCGACTGATGTTTAGTTTATTCTTTTAATGCTAAAGATTAACCTTGAATTGCTAGAAGCATATGAAGTGGTCGCTGGTCTGATCTCACTCAAAATAATGAAAAAAATATATGAAAGTTATTAACTTATTCTACTGAAAAAATTATGGAGTTATGTTAAAAAAGAAAAAAAAATAGTAGATTGGATGAGACATCAAAGATTCATTTCCAGCCAATAGCCGTGGAACCTTTTCCCACCAACGAATTCATGGATCATCCCGTTCTGCTGCTCCGCCAAGCATTAATAAGAGCCAGCGAAAGCTGTGAATTCTTTCCTTCCTCCATCCGCTGCTTGCTGGCTCATCTTAAAATAGCTTCGCTCTGAAACATCTCCGCAGGTTAAATGTATCCCCTCACTTACAACAAAAAAAGACTCCTCGAGTCCGAGTGCGGCGACCGGAGAGATCATCGACGACGATGGCGTTCCTCTCCTCCTCCGTCGCTCCGCCAGCCGTGCGCCTCCTTCCCAGAAGATTCCGCCGGATCCTCCGAGGCACTACGGATAGATCTTTTAACTTCGGGAGCTCCGCCTGCCCCCTCGCCCTTATCCACTCCGAGGAGCTCGGGTCGGCCCGGTATCAGCGTGGCCGCGCTGTCGGAGGCGTAGGGTGCGCTGTTTCACCCCATCTATGCGAGCCGGAAGCGCTGACGCTTGACCGGAGCGCCCTGTCCGTGAAGGAGGCCGAGTCCGACGACGAGCACTTCGCCGCCGTGCGCCTCCGAGCTCGCACCTTTTACAAGTTCAACCAGTCCTACGGCGTCGAGGTGAGCGTTTCCAAGATCGTGTCTTTTACCTTTCACCTTCAATTCTCTGCAATCTGAAGTGCCATTGTGCAAGATGTGCGTGGTTGCGCCTGCGATTGCTGAGGGCGTCACGTTTCAGTAGAGCACTGACTGTGAAAGTTTACTGGGATTGTGCATCACTGTACATAATGTGTATTGGAGAATGCCTCCATGAAGCATATGTAATATTAAGTTACCATACTTTGATTTGGCAGAGATGAGGAGGGGGAAAATTAATTCTGAAGCTTAATTGTTTTGATTTCATCTTTAATGCTGATTATATTTGCTCAATTTCAAGTTATCTTAGGATTATAGGAACTACCTTATCGAGAAGGAATTTGAGGCGCTGAAAGATCGTATTGGAGGGAGGACTCTAGGATTCAAAAGAGTCTGTTGCATCAATGCTACCTTGCCGTTGTCACCATATTTGGGTTCGGCAAGTGAACTGTGTTCTCAATGCAAGGTATGTTGCTTTCCTTATGAAGTAGAGCGTTTGCGCAAGTGAATGATGCAATAATCTCAATTTCAGTTGCATGTTTCATTCAATTATCTAGTACAGCATAGAGCATGGCATGATCATGTCATGACTTGTTTGTGGGAATCTGTTTGTTATGCATAAGTGTCAGAGATTGGCAACAATGGATCAGTTGACATCTGTTTGCTTAACTAAATATGCAGCATGTTCCCGTGAATTTCTTTCTGTATGTGAAACTGCATGATATTAGCAGCTTATCTAGGCCATATGCATTGTAATCGGAATAAAGTATTTGAAAATACTCAATTAATGGTGTGTTATCTCAAGGAGCCACTGCCCACTGGTGAGATTTGTTTGGCTATTATATGGGGAGACTGAGAACAAGAGAACATACACTTCTAGTATGAGTTCAACATGGGCTCTTCTGTCCTTATAGTTGACATTCCATTTCTAAGTTATGTTGCTAATTCTTGCTTTACATCAATACAACTTGAATTATGCATCAGTGCGATGGGCTCAAACTTCATTCAGCAATCTTGTTATGAAACTTATGGACTTTAAATGTTCTTTTAAGAAATATTTCATTGTCTATGCCATCATTCTGATAGTATCTTCTAATTCATAGAGAATTAAATGTCGATTAATATGTAGTATTCGCAAAATGGAGAAGATCGAATAGTTGTGGGGAGCTTGGATATTAACCAATGTCATTCTTTGCCTTCTGAATTGACAGGAAGGTGGCCTGAGGTACTATCTGCGTTACTCTTTTTGTTTTTGTTTTTTCCTAATAATTAATTAGCATTTTTTGTTGACATTAAAGAAGGATCTTCTTTTTTTTTTTAATTAAATATTCTAGTTGAGCAGCTTAAATAATTGGAAGAACTTCAAATATGAACTCCTTGCCTATTACTGAATATATTAAGCTGAGATTTGCTTTACTGAAACAAAATATAAATTCCGTCATCAGGTTATCGGAGATGGCCTAACAAGAGCATATTTGAGTAATGTATGTGTTGCTGAGGAGCTGCAGAGAAATGGTCTTGGATATTTGTTAGTTGCCAAGTCTAAACTAGTTGCTCAGGAATGGGGTAATTGTCTTGGCGTTAAACTTTATTGTCCAATACTTTTGCTATATTGCTTCCTGTAGATTGTTTGTTATATTGCTTCACTTTTTTGCCACATATGAATATGTGAATAAAAATGAAATCACTTCTTCAGAATTTACAATTGAGAAATTTCTGAGAACCAATTAACTGGTACAATTGATGAAAAGTGTGGGCTCTTTTTCCGATCTGTAGTAAAGAACGGAAATGAATGCTTTCATATGCTTATCAGTGATAAATTCAGTGAATGCTATATCATAATTGAATTTGCATCACATTTCTTAAAAGAATCTTTCTTATCACATTTTACTTACGCTACTTTCTCTTGTGCAAACATTTACCAGGCATAACTGATTTGTATGTCCATGTTGCCGTTGACAATGAAGCAGCACAAAACTTATACAAGAAGAGTGGCTTTGTTTATGAAAACGAAGAGCCTGCATGGCAAGCTCGATTTCTTGGCAGGCCTCGCAGATTCCTACTATGGACTGATCTTAGGAAAAACTAGCTTGTAAAATAGAATGCATTTGTTTTGCTTCAACTGGCAAAGCAATTCGAATGCTCATTCATATGCAAAGAATCTCAGTAAAATTGATTGCATGTATCTATTTTTTTTTCTTTTGGTCTCGTTTGCTCGTGTATTGTGGTGATAGATAATCAACATGTACATTTAGTCTCATTCATGTACGGGAAAACAATAAATAAAATATCTATGCTATTATGTTCTCTTTCTCGGGATGAATGTTACCTTCTCTTCTCAGTTTTTAGCTACTCTCCTGATCCTGGATGGATGAAAATGATGAAAAAGATATGTACCCATATTCAAAGCATTCAAATTTTACCATGTAGATTTGAAACTTCAATACCCAAGACATGAAAAGCTGTATATATGTTATGTAAGACATGCACATGATCAAGAAGGAACAGAAGTAAATATTAATGGTGTGTTTGAATTGAGGGAAAACGAGAGTTATAGAGGGTAAGATAAAAATTATTTTTGTTTGGATAACAAATTTTTTTTGAGAAAAAAAAATAAAAGTTAACTTTTTTCTTTTGTAACTAACTAAAAATTATCATCGTATATCATCTTTAAATTACGATTGAATGGAGGATAAAAAATCTTCGCTCCTATTAACTTTTGTTCTCCTCTTTTATCCAAATATACCCTGATTTAGAAGGAACAACATTTGATTATCATGTAAGTGACCAATTGTTCCGAAAATAAAAATTAGCTCAATCACGAAATGAAACTCGAGTATATGAAAAAAGGCAATCGTATATATGTATATATATAAAGGTTGGTTAACACCAAACTGAAAAAAAAAATTGGAACAAAGGCGATGATATGGAAGCCCCCAACTAAATTGCACTGTTTACTTTATCATAAAAATAGTATATGTAAGGTAGTGTTTTAATCAAATCAAAATCTTACTCAAGTTGTTTGAATAATAACGACAAATAATTATATCCAAAATTTTGATACGTTTGAAAAATTAATATTTAAGATTAGAAACCGGCGTGTTGAAAGCAATGTTATTAAAACCGGACCGGACCGGCCGGTTCAACCGGTTCAACCGCGAACCGGCATTTGATCCGGTCCGGTTTTAGTATAAAAACGGAAATGATATCGAACCGGCCAAAAACCGGTCGAACCGGAAAAAACCGGCGAATCGGCGAACCGGCCAAAAAACCGGTTCAATGGTAAATTTGAAAAAAAAATCAAATTAAAGTGAAAATCTGTATAAAAATAGAAAGAATATTTTTTGCAAAAGGAAAGTAATTGAAACTAATTAGGAAATACAAAATTAGAAATAAGAAAATTATGGAAGGAAAATAAATAAGGAAAAAAATGGAAACTAAAAATAGGAAAGGTACAATAATAAATGAAAGATAAATAAAATAATAGGAAAGTTATCAACAAATTGAATTAAAATAATCTAACATGACTTATTAGTATAATACTAATAATATTAGTCATCATTATTTTCACGTAAGCAATTTGTAGAAGGAACCTAATTGGCAAAAAAAATTTAAAATATGAAATAAATGAGATGAGTAGATAAGGAAAAAGGAAAAAAAACATAAGACATGAAAATAAAATACTTCCAAGTAAAATAAAAAGAAAGTTAATAATAATTTGGGTCAAATAATTAATATAATATTATTAGTGTTATATAAATAATTATATATCAAACATTATAATTTTTTTGTAATCATTATTTTTTAAAATATAATAAATAATTAAAAAAATGGTTCAACTCAAATCAAGATGAAAACACATTGTAAGAAGTGGAAGGAATTAAAATAAAAAAGAAAAATTGAAACACTAGAAAAAATGAAAAGATAAAAATAAAATAAATATAGGAAATTATTTGATAGGAAAAATTAAAAAAAAGGAGGTGAAAAGAAATTAGAATAAAGTGAAATAAAAATAAAAGTGATTCAAAGTAAACTAAATTAATATGGCATCATTATTATTATAAAATAATAAATAAACAAATATTCATATATCAATCACCATCATTAATAATCATACAATAAATACTAGTTTATATTACATCTAATTTTTAGTAGGTATTATTATATTTTTATATATTATATAGCATTAATAGTATTATATATTATAAATATTATTATTTTAATAAAATTCGGTTCAATCCGGTTGAACCCGATCCAACCGATCCAACCGCGACCCAGTTGGACGTCCGGTTCGATCTCTGGTCCGGTTTTGAAAACATTGGTTGAAAATTATTTTTCAAGTGCGCCCATAAAATCTTTCACTTAGTAATAATTAATTAAAATAAAATTTGTTTTGTTGTAGAATGCTTATAATAACTAAAACTACTTAGAATATTGTTTATGTTTTTTTTTCATCTAATTTATATTTATCGATAAATTTATCAAATAATTTTATTTGATTTAATAATTAAATTTCTAAAATAATATATTGTATAATAATTAAATTGAGGGGAGGACCTATATTATGGTCCTCCAAATGTTTGGTATATATATATATATATATCCAATAAATAAAATAAATATTGAGAAATAATAAAATTATCTAATTATTCAGGTGGATAGATAACTTTAACTAACATCTTGATATCTTTAATTTGACTTTCACTAATATCTTTTACTAATAATATATTTTTTTATATTTCGCTCTTTTAAATTTTAATAATCTATTTTTACATATTTTAGCCCCCTTAAGTTTCATCCCTGATTGAATCATTATTAACTTTTTAACTTGAGATTGTAGGTACCACGAACTATTTAACTTGGAAGGAAGCACCATTAAAAGTTTAAAGAATGTTCAGTTTCCCTGACATAATCGGACAACCTCTGATCCATTGGCTGGTTGAGTCCATTATTTACATATTGGGCCGCCCAGTTGGTCATTCATGGCCCAAAAACGACCGTCTAATAAATAATAAATTAAAATGGCCACACAGGAAGAGCTCAGCGCAACGCATTCGATTGGAAGGAGGAGGAGAGGAAGAAAGAAGAAGAAGAAGAAGAAGAAGGCGAGATGTCGAGCGCGGCGGTGCCGTTCTGGAGGGCAGCGGGGATGACGTACATAACCTACTCCAACATCTGCGCCTCCCTCGTCCGCGGCTGCCTCAAGGAGCCCTTCAAATCGGAGGCCGCCGGCCGCGAGAAGGTCCACTTCGCCGTCTCCAAGTGGTCCTCCGGCAAACCCGAAAAGCCCAGTTGAGTCCCCTCCCCGCCCCCGTTTGCAGACTGTTTCTTATTCTCTAGTCAATTTCGTGTTCTCCCATCATTCAATTGTTGGTTGCTTTTGCTCTCTCGATCATGTGGTGTTCGATGAAATGAATTGATTGTTTGATCGCTCGGCATGACATGGGCATCGGTTGCGGGATAGGAAAGCAATTTGAGTTTTCCAAAAATGTTGGCGATCAGGTGCCTGAAAACTGCGTCGAGTGGGCGATGCTCGAAAACCCGCTGGTTGCTTTTCCAGAAAAGTTGTTGATTCACTTCGAAAACTGATTTGCATATGTGCCCTTTTCTAGGCCTAGGAGTTATGTAACCTCAGGATCAGAATGATTACTGATATTTTCTTTAAGACCCCAAAATGATGATGAGAATGAAAGTTAGTTCCACGTGGACAAAACATAGAGGTGGTCATGAGCTTATATATAGCACTCTTTCTTACCATTCAAGACGCGTTTTAAATTCGTGTGGGTCATATGAGCCCAAAGCGAACAATATCTTAAATAAAATCGGGGGCGTTACATTTTTTTTTTCCGAACTTTCGAGTTCAAGGGAGACTCAAGGAGATGGATGTTACAATATATTTTTTTTTGTTCAGTAAGCATTAAGCAAGGTCTCTTTCAAATTTTATGAATCTGTGGTTAATTACTGAAGGTACTGAACTCAAAGTTAATTACTTTTAAATTTGTTGGCGAGTCTAGGTACCTCAAGAATCTGTGACGAATGTAAACTGTGTTTGTATTAACCATGATCACCATGTCTATGAAAATGTCACTGATAAGTTATTAAATAGATTTTCTTGATTGAGAACTATAGATTTTTAGTTAACTTTGGATGCCAATTTTAGTTTTTTTATGTTTAGTTGATCCTCTTTCAACTCTTAAAAACAAGTTGATCTTCTTTCATCTCTTTCAAACTTCTTTACCTAGCTATTGTACACAAGTGGATTAAGATCAACATGTCCTTTCCAGTGGTATCTTTCTGCTGTTTATGGTAGAAATATGATACCTGCCTTGTATCTTACTACTTGATACTCATTTATCCTTTCAATTGATTGTGTTGACTTGCTGCTATGTTAGTTCCTCTCTTCTTTTCACTAGATATATGAGTCATTTTTGTTGGCTTTATTGTGTGGTTATGATGCTATTGTATAATAAGCAATGATTGATATGTTTTTTTTTAAGAATGATTGGTAAACTTTTTTCCGGACATTAAAATATATAGCCTTCATTAGAGTTGAATAAACCTTTGTGCAAACCTGACTAAGGTAATACTATCCCTTGATTTAGTTGCTTACTGAAAGCGCAATTTAGATTGTTGCATAACATTTTTCATTATCCAACAGCCATTTCATTTTCTTACTTGGTACATGAGACCTAGTTATATATTTGAGAACTAGAAGAATTTGCCTGCTTTCCCATTCAATGTAAGAAAATTCTTACATGATACTATTTCCAATATGAATGAACGTCAATTTGGTAAATTTCCTTTGTTCCAAGATGGTATTGTCTTTAGAACTATTCTCCCTTTACGTATCCTGAAACTATACTGTAGGCATGTGTTTCATTCGAAGTAGTAGGATGCCTTGCATCTTGGATTACAGTATTTCCTCCGTTAGGTTCATGGAGATTCAACTATTTTTATTTGCTACCAATTGCCTCCTTCGTCTGAAACATATGATAACTTTTATGTAACCCATTTTTTCTTGTCTTTATTGGATATTTTGCTACTTATTAATATCCCTCAGTGTTGATTAGCATTTTAGGTTTCTGTATGTTTCTCTATATTTCTCTAAAAAAACATATCTCTATATTTCAATAGAGATAGGTGGCTAGAGGATTCTTAGAAATCTTATTTTCTCTCAAAAGAGAAAAAAAGATGCACATGTACATTTCCAGTCACCATCTTGGGCCCAGCTCTTTTCCTCCAATCAAATCTCGCAAGCCACCAGTTTTGCTTGTGCTGATTACCTTGACATGATGACTAGGTGAAATATACTGTGGTCGAGTAGGGTCCATTTGGACTCCTATTTTGCTTTTGACTTTTGCACCAAGTCTTCAAATGTGGAAAACAATTATCTCTTGTTCTCGTAGCTCTATCTTTTTTTTTCTAATGCAAGCCCTAGTATTCAGTGGGCTACTAGCCTATGTCTAATTCAATTTAGGACAATGATCGTAAAAGCTTAAATCTCTTCCGATATTGGCAACTTTTGGATTTGATCCCGAGACCTCATTCACCTAACTGATGGTACTCTAGCTCTATTTTTACCTCCAGATCAAAGTTGTTGCAACAAGTTATCATGTTCTCCCTTTTGGCAAGTAGCATGCAATCTAGTGCTTTATTAAATACTTAAAAGTAAAATTGGGATTCTCGTAGATACTCGTTTATTTTTTTAGTAGCTAATGCTGGAGCTATGTTGATACTGCTTACAACTGTTAATAATTTAGCTTTTAGTAGTGAATTTCGAATGCTAATTTGCTAACTCTTCTTAATTTTCTTGCTTAGCCATCCGTTCTGATACAACTGAGAGCTGAAGGAAGACAATGGTGGCTTCGTATTCATGTTCAACTTCTTTTTGCAATTGTTCATTCAGAGAATAAGATTGATGATTTTGGCACATGTGGACCAACATTGACCTTGTTCTGGTAACTAAGAATTACCAACTTGTTCGATCATTTTAGAATGCAACAATGATTTTATGAGTGCTAATGATGTTACATTTCGATCCATGTTAATAAGTATTACCAACTTATAAGTTGTGACACATCTGAAGTTGAAACTCTGACGTCGATAGCAGCCCAAGGCTTCTTTCATTCCACTTTAACTTGTTAATGGATGGTGTTTTACCTTCTTTAAAGTTCAGTATACAGGCCTACTTTTTTATATGTTAGGGATATGAAAGAACTGTTTAATGGACATTGGAGATTTTACAGCCAAAGTTGTCATTTACCTCTGAAGTGATGCATTCATTCATAGGATATTTAGGTGTTGGTTTCAAGCTAATAAATTGTTTGGCTTTGCCCTAAACTGTTGTATGAACTTTGTTCTTTCTCATTTTTCGTTACACCTTATTCCTGAAGGAGAATTCTGTTTCGCTCACTCTGTTTTGGGTGATCGCAGAATTATCCATTTGGCAACTTCCGAGGGTTGCCACCACGTGAATTTTGCCCTGTTACTTTTGACCAGGCATCTGGCATCGTGGTGCCTTCCAAATTCAATAGGATAACTGCTACGTGGACTTGCTTGCAGCCTGATTAATGTTTTTTTTCGGTTACAGTTAGTGTTAATTATCATAATGCTGTTGGAATCACAATTCTGTGAATAACAATTGATAATTTTCAGAATATGGTATTTCTCCATTGGTATAGTCTGTGTTTCACTCTAAATTGATATTTTAGAATTTAAAGTAGTTATTATTCCGCATTTGGATGGAACGAGAATAAAAGAGTACATAAAACCATGACCATTCTCGATGTCTCATGAAAAGGAACCGGAGAGTCTGCAACTTTGTTGGACATGGTTTGATCACATGGGTGTTTCCGACTATTTGCACTAGCAAACTGGATGAGGATGCAAGTGTGGACTGGGTTGATTGAGTGATGCTGTAATTAAGTTTGATTAGGAGGATGTTTCGTTTTCTTTACATAATGGTTTGCATCGTAAAGTTTTTTTTTGTTGCTATACGAGGCTATTAGTCTAGTGTGTCATCTTAGAGCTCGAATGACTAATTATGGTGGGTGAGACTAGGGATGGCAAAACTCCCCCAAGTTCGGAAAATTTCCGCACTCATCAGGGATGACAAAACTTTCCGAAGTTCGGGGATCCCCGCGGGGATTCCCCGATCGGGGCCCCGATTTTGGGGAATTTTTTTCCCGTGGAGGCGGGGATGGAGGGTAGGGATGATAAAACTCCTCGAAGTTCGGGGATCCCCGCGGGGATTCCCCGATCGGGGCCCCGACTTTGAAGAATTTTTTTCTCGTGGAGGCGGGGATGGGGGGCATAGTTCCCCGCACCCCAATTCGGGGATCGGGGCGGGGAACATTGCCTCCGCCCCACGGATCCCCGACCCCTGCAAATATATATATTTATTAAAATATTTTAAAATTAATTATATTAATATAACACTATTTAAGTAGTATTTATTCATTAATACAAATCATAATATTTAAATACATATATGTATATATAATATTTTTATGAATATTATTTTTTTATGATTTATATTGCATAATTTTCTTTATTAAAAAAATTATTTTTATTAAATTTCGGGGAACGAGGGTCCCGCGGAGGTTCGGGGATCTACGGGGACGGGGCGGAGAATTTAATTCCCCCGCCACGAGGATTCGGGGTGGGGGCGGGGATGAGGGCAGGTTGGCGGGGTCGGGGTGGGGGATATATCCCCCCCCCGCACACCAACTCGGGGATCGGGGCGGGGAACATTGCCCCCGCCCTGCGGGTCTCTGACCCCGCACATATATATACTTATTAAAATATTTTAAAATTAATTACATTAATATAATAGTATTTATAAGTATTTATTCATTAATATAAATTATAGTATTTAAATACATATATGTATAATATAATATTTTTATGAATATTATTTTTTTATGATTTTATTGCATATTTTCTTTTTTTAAAAAAAATTTTTTATTAAATTTCGGGGAATGGAGATTTTCGCGAAGGTTCAGGGATCCCCGGGAACGGGGGCGGGGAATTTAATTCCCCCGCCTCGTGGATTCGGGGCGGGGGCCGGGACGGGAGCGGGTTGGCGTGGTCGGGGCGAGGGACATATCCCTGCCCCGAACAAGGGCGGGTGCCATCCCTAAGTGAGACTCTTAACGAAAAGTATTTATATTATTTATATTTAGAGGATTTGAACTCGAAATTTTTTTAAACGAAGAATTTTTTATATTACTCTACCTTAATCTCTTTTAGTTGTTCCATAAAGCTATCTTTATTCAATTAATAGTAAAATATGATAAAAAAATTGTTATATATTTATTTATTTATTCTTAATTTTAAGTATTAAATACCGAGAGAGTTTTATTTTCAAAAGACTTCCATAAATACATTTTTTTAACTCAGCAGCATATTCGTAAATTGCACTTATTATTATAGTAGGAATTCATATTAATTCATTTCTATTGATTATTATTATTATTATTATTATTATTAATTATTATTATTATTATTATTATTATTATTATTATTATTATTATAATTATTAGCTAATCACTGTCAATTAACATTCAACTTACTCTTATGATTTTGTGGCTAACCCTTCTCCATATGGCAATTTGATTGTCAATTAGCAGTCAAATTCATGGTTATTCTTGGTTTTCATACGTCAATCAACCTAAACAATCCTATGGTTTCATAGCCAGAAAAAAAACTACTGCAGGCTTTCATGCACCCATCCACAATGCATTGCTATATATGTGTAAAGTAAATAAAATGTTGCTACTATATATTATAATTTAATTACGACCAAAAAAAGAGGTGATAGATGGTTCTAGATAGATGCTTCTTTTATAAAAATATGAGAAGCATAAGAAATGCGAATGAGAAAATAGAACACTCGAACAAATAATTTTTTTATTTCTGACATATTTTTTCCTACTTTTTGGCTAAGATTTTACTGTAATTTTCATAATCACATAAGAAAGTACAGACAGTAAATAAATAAACACATTTTTCTAAGTTAATTCCATATTGCCTGCGCATATTAATAAAAGAAATAAAATTCTCATAGATATTATATGTGAATTTCAATTAATATGCATAAAAGATTTATATAAAATAATACAGAATGCGATAGTGTTCAGTAGTTTAGTAACGCTTGTGATTTTAACAAGATTTTAACTTAAGACCATTCCAACAATAAAAGTTAGCTCAATTACGAAGCAAAACTCGAGAATATGAAGAAAAATCAACCATAAACAATTTATTTATATTATAAAGATAAGATTGGAGGCACCATGAACACTTTAAGCCATGGTGAAATAGTGGAGGTTCCAGTTGACATTGAATTATCGCTCAAATTGATACTATAGTATAAAAAATAAGTCATAAATTAGTAATAGAATAAAAATCAAATTATCTTCATTCTTAAAATATAATATATTTAGTTAATATTGTACAGACCATTAATAAAATTAGTCTAACCTATTCATTAAGAAAAGAATGTTTTCCCTTTTCTTGAAAATAATAAAAATGCACTTTCATTTCCTTCATCCCATTCTAAGTTAGCACATATATAAATCCATAATATATACATATATAATATCAATTTAAAAAAATCAAAATAAAATATCATAATCTCACCCATATTTTCGTCAAACTGTCCACAAATTGAGTTTCCATTTAAACGGGATTAAGGAGCTTGTGGAGCTCAAGTGACTCCACACGTATGGAGCACCGTAAATTTTGAGATCTATGGTACTTCTTTAACTTCACTTTAATCTATCAATAAAGTGAAGTTAAAAGAGAACTGTAGATCTCGAGATCTACGGTGCTCCATGTATGTGAAGTAAATTTTGACTCCACATATTCTTTTTTTCCTAGGTGATATAATTGAACATTGTCTGATCCATCGGCAAGTTGAGCCAACTATTTGCAGATTGGGCCTCCGGTTGGTCACTACGGGCCCAAGTATGAGCTCATGTAATGTGGCACAAAGCCCTCTAATAAATGATGAACAAAAAGGCGACACAGGAAGAGCGCAGCGCAACGCAACGCATTCGATTGGAAGAAGAAGAAGAAGACGAAAGAAGAAGAAGAAGAGATGTCGAGCGCAGCGGTGCCGTTCTGGAGGGCAGCGGGGATGACGTACATAACCTACTCCAACATCTGCGCCTCCCTCGTCCGCGGCTGCCTCAAGGAGCCCTTCAAGTCGGAGGCCGCCGGCCGCGAGAAGGTCCACTTTGCCGTCTCCAAGTGGTCCGCCGGCAAACCCGAAAAGCCCAGTTGAGTCCCCTCCCCCATTTTCAGATCCATTCATTCTTCTCTAGTCAAATCTTGTACTGTTTAGTGCTCTCCCATCGTTCAATTGTTGGTTGCTTTTGCTCTCTCGATCATATGGTGTTCGATGAAATGAATTGATTTTTTGATCGCTCGGCATGGATCTTCTCTTGCGTTGCGCCTTGGATGCGTTGTAAAGGCTCCTCTTCTCATCGAGGGCATATGTTGCTGGATGGGAAAGCAATTTTGGTTTTCCAAAAATGTTCGTGAGCATGTGCCTGAAAGCTGCTTCGAGTGGGCGCTGTTCTAGAACACGGCTATATGTTAATTTGATATGTACAGATCACGGCGGGGATGCTCCGATCATGGTAGGAAATATTGTGAGAGCTGGAATTTCGCGTTTTTATTTGCCGTACATGGATTGTTCTGTTAGCTTATTCGATGAAGGAGTTGTTGAATCAGTTCGAAAATTGATGCAGAAGGGCTGCTGCGTCAAAACTTGTTTTATATATGTGCACTTTACTGTGGCTAACAGTGTTCTCGGACGTTGTTACGAGGGGATAGTGTTAGGGGACTTCAGGATCAGGATTATTACTGAGGTTTTCACTTCCAGGAACTTTTGGGTTCAAGGGAGATTCATGGAGATGGATGTTACATTTTTTTTCAGTCAGCAAATTCCGTTTCAAATTTTATGAATCTGTGGTTAATTACTGACGGTACTGAACCCAAAGTTAATTACTTTTAAATTTTTAGGCGAGTCTTGGTACTTCAAGAATCTATGACGAATGTAAATTGTGTTTGTATTAACCATGATCATCATGTTTGTGAAAATTTCACTGATAAGTTATTAAATAGATCCCTCTTGATGTAGAACACCAGATTTCTGGTCATTTTTAATGTCTATATTTAATTGACTCCTGTTTCAAACTTCTTCACCTAGCTATTGCACATTAGCGGATTAAGATTAACATGTCCTTTAGAGTAGTATGTTTCTGCTGTTTATGGAAGAATACCTTATTACCTGCCATGTATCGTGCTACTTGCTACTCATTTACCATGTCAGTTGATTGTGTTGACTTGCTGCTATTTTAATTCCTCTCTTCTTTTCACTAGATATATGAGTCATTTTTGTTGGCTGTATTTTGTGATTCTGTTGCTATTGTATAATGAGTAAGTTGACTCAGTTATTATTGGGTTAAAAAGATAGAGGTATGTTACTTGGACTAGCATGCATGACTGATATGTTTTTTCTAAAGAATGATTGGTAATCTTTTTCCTCAGATATTAAAATATATAGCCTTCATTAGAGTGGAATAAATCTTTGTGCAAGCCTGACTAGTTTATCTCTTTATTTAGTTGGTTGATGAATTCACAAAGCATCAGTTGTCATCTAACCTTCATTCAGATTCTTTCATAACATTTTCATTATCTAGCAGCCTTTTCATTTTCTTACTTGGTAAACCTAGTTATATATTTGGGAACTAAAAGAAAATCCCTTCTTTCCCCTTAATGGAAGAAAATGCTTACTTGTTTAGTATAGGAATACTACTTCCAACATGGATGGAATCAATTTGGTAAATTTCCTTTGTTCCGAGATGGTATTGTCTTTAGAACTATTCTCCCTTTTACATATCCTGCAAATATACTGAAGGCAATACTGAAGGCGTGTGTCTCCGTTGAAATAATACGATACCTTGTATCTTGGATTACAGTATATCCTCTGTTAGGTTCATGGCCATTTTTTCTTTTAACAAATATCTTACATGTAATCCATTTTTCTTGTCTTTACCGGATAAAAAGATTCTTTGCTTTTGTTAGTATCCCTCAGTGTTGATTAACATTTTAGGTTTCTGTACATTTCTCTATATTTCTCTAAAAAAAGCATTTCTCTATATTTCAATACAGACATATGAATAGAAGATTCTAATAAATCTTTTTTTTCCCTCAAAAGAGAAAAAAATGCATTCAATTTCCAGACACCATCTTTAGCCCATGTCTTTTCCTCCAAGCAATTCTCATAAGCCGCCAGTTTTGCTGGTGCTGATGACCTTGACATGATGATTAAGTGAAATATACTGTAGTCGAGTAGGACCATTTGGACTCCTATTTTCTTTTTGACTTTTACACTAAGTATTCAAATGATGAAAAGTGATTCTCTCCTGTTCCCTATAGCTCTATCTTTATTTTTCATAATGCAAGCCCTAGTATTCAGTAAGCTACTAGCCTATGACTATTTCAATTTAGGACAATGATCGTAAAACCCTAAGTCTCTCCTGATATTGGCAACTTTGGGATTGGATCCCTAGATTTCATCATTCCGGAGTTCAACCTGGGAGCAACCAACTGATGGTACCACATCTCCATTTTTACCTTCACATCAAAGTTGTAGCAACAAGTTATCATTTTTTCCCTTTTGGCAAGTAGCATGGAATTTAATGCTTTATTAAATATTTCAAGTGCAATTGGGATTCTCATAGATGCACATTTAGTTTTTTTAAGCTAATGCTGGAGCAATGTTGATACTGTTTAGAACTGATAATAGTTTTTAATTAGTGAATACCAAATGCTATTTTGCTGACTCTTTTTATTTTTATTTTTTTGCATAGCCATCCGTTCTGATACAACTGAGAGCTGAAGACAATGAATGGTGGCTTCATATTCATGTTCAACTTCTTTTTGCAATTGTTTGTTTAGAGAAAAAGATTGATGGTTTTGGCACAATGTGGACCAACATTCTCTTGTTCTGGAAACCAAGAATTTACCAACTTGTTCAATCATTTTAATATGAAATATTACTTTTACGAGTGCTAGTGATGTTTGACATTTCTATCAATGTTAATAAGTATTACCAACTTGTAAGTTGTGACACATCTGAAATGAAACTCCGGTGCTGGTAACAGCCCAAGGTTAATCTTTGATTTGTTCATGGACAGTGTTTTACCTTCTTTAAAGTTCAGTAAGGCAAGCCTACTTTTCTATATTTTAGGAATATGAAAGAAGTGTTAGATGGACTTTGGAGAGTTTACACCCAGAGCTGACATTTACCTTGAAAATAATGCATTCATTCATGGGATATTCAAGTGTTGATTTTAAAAGATTGCCTTGAACTGTTGAATGAACTATGTTCTTTATTATTTTTCTTTTACGCCATGAAGTGCTGGGCAACTCCAGAAGGAGAACTGCGCGTCACACTATTTTGGGTGATTGTCGAATTTCATCATTTTGCAATTTCTGGGTTGCCACCAAGTCAATTTACACTTTTGACCAGGCATCTGTCATGGTAGTGCATTACAAAATCAAGATTTTCTAACCACAACGATAGTTGCACAGCTAAGTGAGATTGTTAATGAGGCTGTGTTTAGAGAGAAAAAATGGTTAGTAGTTTGGAGTTCAAATTTTGGTGATGTTATTTTGATTAAAATTTATTTTTGATGCATTCATTCGAATACTGAATTAATGTTAATAAAAGCTAAGTGAGACTGTGTTAATGAGGTTGTGTTTTGAGAGAAAAAATGGTTAGTAGTTTGGAGTTTGAATTTTGGTGATATTATTTTGATTAAAATTTATTTTTAATGCATTCATTTGAACACTGAATTAATTAAGTATTAATAATCTTGTTCGATAAAAAACTCTAATCTTTTACTAGTTTAGTTAATGTTTTAAGTTACAGTAGCCTAGTTAAGTAGAACAGGGTCCGGATGCTTAGAATTTTGAAATATTTAATTAATACATCGTTGAATTATCCATCTGTTTGACATCAATTTTATTATATCAATGCATTATATGGAAAGTTACAAAATAATTACTATTCTGTATTTTATTTTATTTCACTAATTTTCCTATATTTCTTGTATAAAGTACTAAATGTAGTTTCAAAGTATTTAGAAATATAATTAAATAATTAAGAATATTATTACATTGGAAAAAAAATTACTATAATTTTTAAAACATCGAACAAAATTATAAAGTACTGGGTCGATCGACTATTTTTAGAATATGGTATTTCTCTATTGGCAGTATGTGTTTCATTATAAATTGATATTTTAGAATTTAAAATATTTACTATCCCACATTTGGATGAAACGAGAATAAAAAGTGTGCATAAAATTCTAATAAATTATTTATTCTTTATTTACTAAAGTTCATGTCATATAAGAATTTGATAAACCGCAATAGGATCCATATTAAAAAAAGAAGAATACGGCCTTTTAGGGAAAATGAATTAGAAAATATTATATTTTTATGCTTATCGAACAAAAGAGATTTGTTAAAAATATATGTATATTTCAAACTACAAAATAAAAGTTAGAAGTCTTTTGCATCAATATAATGGATAAATATTATCAATATATTTTTTCCTAAAATAATTATTTTTTATAATTTACTTTTTAAAATTTTTCAACAAAAAAAATCAAATTCGTGGAAAGTGATTTTTTATATTTGATACATAATTATATTGAAAATATAAAAGGTTTTTTTTTTCTAATTTCGAAAAGTGAAGTTTACTTTTCAAAATTTTAGTCTATTTTTCAACATAATTTTTTTTCGATTGACATTTTGTGCTACTAAATTTTTTTTTCAGGAAAAATACTTTGAATTGTCACAAGCACTCATGAATTATCTTACATTATATTCTTTCTGCAAATCCAAGGGCATTCTAAGAAGGCCCTTTTGCAGTTGGCCAAGTATCGGATCAAATTCGTGGAGTCGGACCATTTCGCGCGAAACCGAAGACCTCCTCCTCCTCCTTCCAAAAAAACTAACCAAATGCTCTCCAGATTCCAACTGTAAACAAATTTATTTATTTTTTGTTCAAAAATTAAAACCAACAACAAAAAAAAAAGAAATAGAAGTATGCACGAATTTGGCAAGCAGAAAGCCAAGAACAAGAAGCAAAATTAATCGATCAACAAATACATAAATTTCCACGATCCAGAAAACAAATCCAAATCCAAATTAGTGGGGGAGGAAGGCGGGAGGATGTGGCGGTACACATCGTCGTCGGCGACGGATGACACCGAGAACGAGGCGCTGGCGGCGACGCGGACGCCGAGGTCGCCGCCGTTCGTGGTCAGAGGTTGTGGGCTCGCCGGGCTGGGGCGGTGGGACAAGGAGGACCTCCGCCGGAGGGTCGTCATCCCCGAGCGGCTCCGGACGGCCATGACGGAGGCCATCCGCTACCGGGACCCGGAGTCCGCGGCGGAGGCGGCGGCCTCTGCCATTCACGGCGGGAGAGCGGAGGAGGACGCGCCCGAATCGCCGCTGGTCGTGTTCATCAACTCCCGAAGCGGCGGCCGGCACGGCCCCGTCCTTAAGGGCCGGCTTCAGGACTTGATCGGCGGGGATCAGGTTCGTGGCCGCGATTGCTCCTTGACTACCTATTAATTTGTTTGTTCAGACGTAGAATGATGCAATTTCGCCATCGATTACATTTGGAGCGTATCCCCTCCAGTTGAGTTGCATCATGCGAATCCTAAACAAAAAGATCCAATCCCAGGTTTTAGTATGAACTATAATGTGATGAATCATTTCAATCGGAAAGTAGATTTATCGGTTAATCTCTATAAACGAGCCTATTTTGGAGGAAAGGGGCAAAATTCCAAAGGCCGAACTCTTAGCAATTGAGAAACCATGCATTTTTTAAATTAAAAATTTTAGAAACCATGGAGGTACACATTTTGCTCCATCTGTAGCTCCATTGTATATATGTCTCATGTCATCATAATAGATAGCCTCTAATTACTTATGAGTATATGCATCCATACTAAGATGTGATAGTGAAATTTCTTTTTCTCAAACAACATATTCCAAGGAAAATGCAGGTTTTCGATCTTTCGGTCACAAGACCTCCAGATTTCGTTCAGTATGCTTTGGTCTGCTTGGAGAAGTTGGCTGACATGGGTGATGATTGTGCAAGGGCTATTCGTAAAAAATTGAGACTCATGGTATGCTGTCACCATTAAGTCAGACATTTTCTTTTGCTATTGATCACCTTGTATTTCTGTATCATAAGCCATAGTAATCATGGGATCTGCACCACAACTAATTTGCAGATTTTGAATGTTGTCAGTAACTTGGTTTAGTCTTATCTGATTTTATTCATATATTAGAGATCTAATTATGGATAGATACACTTTTTTTGCTTGCAGGTCGGAGGAGGTGATGGAACAATTGGGTGGGTCTTAGGATGTCTTGGAGAGCTTCATGTGCAGAACAGAGGACCAGTTCCTCCAATTGGCATAATTCCACTTGGAACTGGAAATGATCTTTCTAGGAGTTTTGGTTGGGTAAAGACTAATGTTTCTTATTTTATTATGGACTCTATAATTAGTTTACAATTTTACCTGATCAAATACTTTAGGGGGGTTCATTTCCTTTCGCATGGAGGACAGCGATTAAACGTTCACTATACAAGACTATCAATGGTCCAATTTGCAGACTTGACAGGTAATAATGGTGGTCTGTTTTAAAAATATGGATCAAATATGGTATCATCTTTCTCATCATTTATAAAATTCTTCGATAAACAAGGTGACGGTATGTCTTGGAATGTTACTATTGCTTTATTTCTTTTGACAAGCCAGGGATATTGTATTCCACAGACAAAGCTGTGTGCTCATTATCTCTTGAGCAAGAAATTGTGGACTCATTATGATCATGATCATTATTCTTAAACACTCTTTTTGGCGTGGCTGGTACCTCCTTTCTGGCAGTGGTACCTGTACCATCAGAACCCATTATCTTTACTGTGCTAAATAAGCCAAGCATATCATTCTGATTGTATTTACATTATTGTTATGTTTTGCTGTTTCTGATCCTAGAATCCACATTGATCTGCTATCATATTATTAAGTAACGTTACTCTTTTGAAAATGAATTTTCTTTAAAAATATTGAATAATATAATTTTACTTCTGATCAATTTCACTACCGCTTGATTGCATTTTCTTCTTTCTGATGCAATGCAGTAATATGTCGTTTGGTACTTCATTTAACTGCATGTTTCTCATTGGATAACGAATACTCTCCCTGATTTGTATATGCACTTTCTCCATCCAAGTTTTCCATTATATCTTTTACTGAAATATTCTTATTTCTTTTAGAGAAATAAGTCTGACTATTAATGTTTAGAGAAGGTGTAGTATTCTTGTTCCATTGAAGTTCTATGTTAACAAGTATGTTGGAAAGCTTTTCATTAGAAACATCATATTGAAAAACTTATTGGTGTTAATAATAGTTTTGATTTCCTCTATGCAGCTGGCAAGTCACTACTTTTACACCAGAAGGCGAAACACTAGAACTTCCACATTGTATGAGACATCTGGAAAATTATAACTTTGATATGGTTATGTCTCTTGTCCCTCTTTTCTGCATTTTCTACATCCATGATTTGCTGAATCGTCTAAGCATTAAGTCTTTGACAAATATTGTCGAACTGATTGATTAGAACTCCAGTGGCTTCAGAGGTATTTAATTTGTTGGACAATTTCAAGTGTTACTTTGATGATATGAACTTTGAACTGTTGTGACATTTTTAATTATAATTTTTACTTCAGAATAATATTTTGAGGATTTGCATTTTTTTTCAAAACTTATTTATTATCCATTTTTTTTCATTTTTTAATATATCTGGTGCCAATTTATAATCCTTTAATCGTATTCTTAATGAAAAAACTAAAAAATATATGATTTAAATGAAATGCAGAATGTCAAAGAAACGTCCCTATGGGTAACCTTAACTGCTTCTGCTGATTACGTCTTTGAGTTCAGTTGAATATTGAAAAAAATGTGTTTTCCAGTTATAGATCAGATTCTGGTATAAAATTTTGATTCAGGCTTAAGTGCTGACATATAGTTCTACATTTAGGATGCAGTTAATGAAGTGGTGTTTCCAGTCAAATATTCTTGTTTCAGTGGAGTCTTCTACAACTATTTCAGCATCGGTATGCTGTATTTTCTTTCCACCAACAAAAATTTCACTCTTTAAAACATTACATGTCTTGCCTATGGTGAAATTATAAATCTGTTTTTGTGCATAGAAATTGAATGTAACCTGATATTGCTGTCTATGCAAGCATTGCAGGATTTAATTTTATCTGGTGTTATATGTAGATAGCTAGTGATTGGCCTTTTTATTTCAAACAACCTAAGAAGAGGAGATTCAGAAATTTTACCTTTTCCCATTCCTGTAGATTGATCTCCCAAGGCTGAAATCACTTATTACTGTATTCTTGTTGCCTCCAGAACTTTGTTTAAACGATGCTAAATATTACTGATTATTGAAATTATTTTTTCATTACTGGTTACACAGAATGTTGAGCTCCAGAGTTTGTGTTGCCAAGCATCATCTTTTATTGACTGCATAACTGTTGTGCCTGATGGTAAACACCAAGCTTATGTTTACCTCTTTGCTGTTTCAGGTATGGATGCTCAAGTTGCTTATGGCTTCCATCATTTACGTGACGATAAACCTTACTTTGCACAAGGTCCAATAGCAAATAAGGTTGTTATGTATGTCCATTGCTCAGTTTATTTTTGCAGTGTCTTTCCCTTTTTCAAAGTCATATATAACGATTATTGTTTTTTTTCTTCTTTTGATTCCAGTGATATTGTCTTAGGGATGTTACTTTGCAGTTGTACTTGGTGGTAAAATTATATGATGAATCATTGTCATCCAACTGGATAGTAAACAATAAAGTGTAGGAGATACAATATGTAATTAGTTGTAAAGACCGTTGACTGAAAGATAATGCCAGTATAAATGCTATATCATATTGTAAAACTTTGTAAATGATATACTATTCCACAGATTTGGGAGAAATGTCGTGCTACATAAGGAAACACAAATATTTCATACTGAATTATTTAACGCTATGTTGAAGTTCGTTATCTATTTGGTTATGACGAAATTTTTAGGACCAAGAGAAACATAACTCCAAGATCAGAAAAGAGTTATTAAGTATTTCTAATGCTGCTAATATAATTTCTATAGTTAAAGATGGGACATCCAACTAAATAGAAATGGCAACCAACTAACATTTCATATCTAAAGGAAACAGAATCCTTGAGTTGAAGACTTGCAGAATGGAGACAAGTCCAGGTTATAAACTAATAAACTGACATGTAGTAGTAGCAGTTCCTCTTGCTGCAATTTTAAGTATTTTTTAAAGCATTACAGAATGTGGTTCATTTTAGCCATGTCTATTGTCTTTGGTCATATGACATATTTACTGTTCCTGACGACATGTCTGGTGCAAAAGCACTTTTTAGTATTTGCATCTTGTTTATCTTCAAATATAATTTATCTATGTATAATATTCTTTATTGTTGTTTCTTTCCCCCAGCTAATTTACTCTGGGTATGGCTGCGGACAAGGGTGGTTCTTTACACCTTGCTTGAGTGATCCAGGTTTAAGGTTGATTTACATGTTTTTTGCACTTTTTGGCTGCTTATTACTTTGATACAAGCTCCTATCCAAGTAATGTGATATGAATTCTTAAGCTTAATCGTCCACTTATTAGATGGAATGGTTACTGTGATTCCATCTGGCTTCTTTTTGACCAAAAACTGTTTTATTTATGTGTCTGATAGTTGGACAATTGCCTTTAATTAATTCTGTCAATTTGAGACGCAAGTACTTTTCTACCTGTTTCTGAATGTTAATCATTTGAAAATTTTGTAAAATTCCATGTACAGGGGACTAAAGAACATTTTGTATCTATCTATCAAAAAGGATAATTGTGCAGAATGGGAGCAAGTTCCTGTTCCTTCAAGGTAAAATGATCTGACACACTAAATTTTGTTGTCATTTGATTTCTTCAATTTTGTGTGAATCACTTCATAGAAATATGTCTCATATACTTTGTACTCGTGGGAAATTTATAAGAGATTATTGTACTCCTGAGAAGAGTTTATGATATCCATTAAATTAGATGTGAGCTGATATTGCTTTTTGGTTGCAGTGTCAGGGCAATAGTTGCTCTAAATCTTCACAGCTATGGGAGTGGAAGGAATCCCTGGGGTAACTTAAAACCTGAATACTTAGAGAGGGTATGTATGAACTCATGTACTTCTACGTATGAATCCTAAAGGTTTATGCTAATTCAATGTTTAGATTGGTTTCTCAGAGAGGATTTGTTGAAGCTCAAGTAGATGATGGCCTGCTTGAAATCTTTGGCCTAAAGCATGGATGGCATGCCTCGTTGGTTATGGTTGAACTTATATCCGCAAAGCACATTGCACAAGTATTAAACTTGTTTACTTTTTACTTATAGCTTCTGTCGTTGCAATGAGCTTCTGACATATCCAAGTGATATTGTTCAGGCTGCTGCCATCAGATTAGAGATCAGGGGTGGTGAGTGGGGTGATGCATATATGCAAATGGATGGAGAACCATGGAAACAACCAACGAACATAGAGAATTCGTCTTTCGTGGAGATAAAGAGGGTGCCATTTCATTCACTTGTAGTAAATGGAGAATGATTTATATCCAACGCACTCGATCAGGTAAACACATCAAGAACGTCTTTGGGTTTCGAAATTAATTTCTTCAGTTGCAACCAAAGTAATGCCATTCTTGAAAATGGACATATCTGCATATGGTTTCTGCTCAGTTTTGAGGAAAAAGTACGGGAAAAAAACACAGTTTAGGCTCAGTTATCCATCTCAAAACAAGTACCCCCCCACCTTTAGTAGAATATCTTTAATGAAACATCTCTCATTTTTTGATGCTTATATGATGTTGTTTCATTTCATTTGAAAATATAAAAAGTCATTTTTTCTAAACTTCCATTCCTTTTAAAAATTTGTTTTTCATTTAAGCTTTATTTTTTCTCTCCTAATTATAAACAAATCCATCGTGCTCTACGTTTGTGATACTTTCAATTTATTGGTTATGTTGCCAGTGATATATTGATTTATTCTTTCCCCTGTTTTCCAGGAGTTCTTTGAAATGTGAATGTGGACTAGAGAATGTGAACTTATGGACTATGCACAATCTGTTGCTCATTAACCATAGCCAACCAAATGGTGGGATATGATGGAACTCAGCATTTTCAGAAACATCTATTGGAAAAGCTGTTTAGGGCTTAATATGTAGAAATATTTATATATATAGAATTCTCAGTGGCTATGTCAAGGAATGCATTGCCAATAAAAAAACAATTATTTTGACCTGTTGTAGAATTGCTAGAGGCTTGTGCATTTCGGGGGAGTCTATTTTTTTCCTCCTAACGATGTAATTTATGTTTGTTAACAATTTCACTTGATGTTTCTGGATAATTGTTAGGTTTTTTAAACTTCGAACTAGAGAACTTCTAACTTTTCCTGAAAATGTATTTACTAAATAAATGGCATATATGTATTTTGCAAAGTTACCTTTGGCTTACACTTACTAGTGAGTTATATTATACAATTTCTATCAGCAAAGATTTATTAATAAATATTATAATTCTTTTTTGCGTGTCTTCTTTCTTACTGTTAGAAACTTAAGCCTTTTTACTGAGGTTGAAAATAAAGCTAACAAGCTAAAATAATATTTGATTTCATTTGTGACACCAAGAAAAAAATAAAAACGAAAGGCTTATATTAAATGGAAGTTTATGGAAATAACTTTATCAAACCAAATGTAATATAGTTTCCCCGCGATAAAAATGGATGGTCGTGTGCATACCTTTCTCTCTCTCCAAAAAAAAAAAAAAGATTCCAAGTTGCAGCCTGTTATTTCAATCAACTAAACTACATGATGAATATGTTAATGCTTGTTCTATACAGAGAGCTCTTGCTTTTGGCACAGTAATAGAAGATCTGAAGCTCTCCAAATGGCTCTTGTACTCCAGCATACAACAAATGCAACTAGCTAAATTTGCTACTTAAACTCATGTAGTTGGATCTGGGGTTCATTTCAGTGCTGAGAAGGATAAATGTGGAACATTCAACAAGCAAAGGTGGATTCGACTAGGTAGGATCATAAAACCTGTGCGTTGGACTCATAAAGATTTTATCAACGGAGTTGGAATGTAGTAAGGAACTCCTTATCGTTTAAGGAGGTCTCGAGTTCGAGTATTCTAAATGTAAAAAGTTCTCGCTGAAAGTTTCATCCATCATAATCGGATGTTCGATCCGGGACGACACAGATTAGTCGGATACTAATAGTTTTGGATATTATGGAGCAACCAAAAAAAATTCATAAAGATTTTTCCTGTGTCATTTCATAAAAGGCTGCAGCTCAATGTGCAGGAAAAGGGGAACTGAGATTAATGCTCTTATTCAGAATGAGGTGAGTTATGTCCATGTAACATATGATGTGCCTGGAGGGTACTCTCAAAATGCAGGCCATCCTTTTCTGCTTCACTCTACTTTAAGTGTGTGTGATAAGCATCCTTTGCATTAAGTCTTCAAGTGGCTGTGGCTGCTGATAATAAACTAAAGCACTCCATCATCGCACTAAGGCCCTCAATTTATTCCCTATCTTGTCAGGATTCTAAAACTTTCGTTTTATGGAAGCATGATAAGAGCATGCATGCTTTAAATAAATGAACTATGTTTGGCCTGATTCCGACATAAGCCAAGGAAAAAGCAGCATTGTAAATGTGAGTGCAAGCTTTATTTATTCTTCTAATCTGCTGTTTAGAACCTGTTACTGTAGAAATATTATGGGCTTCCGGAGGCTTTAACATAAGCAAGTGCGTCGCTCACCACCTGACTGAAGAAGTGGAGGGGGAATAGTAATATTTAAGTGATGATGGGTAGTATGCTTGTCTTACATTTATTTGGTGATTATTTTTTTTTCTTTCCCATTGCTGGAAGCAATAATCTTATCTTTGTCTTTATCATGATCGTTATCTCCAAATGGTTGCTAACTTTGTACAAACTTTTCAGGACTAAGGGCATCACTTGTGCTTGCTTTTTTTTTCATCATAGGATTCAGTGTTATAGATCATAGTTCATTTGGATTTGATAGGCTTATCATTTAGATCACTTTTTTCTTTGTATCATGTATGCCATTGAACTTTGACAAACATTAACATTATGTTGGTGATAGCATTCGTTTGCCTTCTTTCTTCCGGGGGTTAAATGGAAACGTTGAGCTCAAGTAGCTCAATTTTGAATCAAAATTACTAATAAATTAATAATAACACATGATCTTTGTTTTGAGCTAAAATTCATAGCTCCACACTTGTAATATCCTTCTAATAAACCCTTCTAATATCCAACTTGTCTATAAACAGATACGAAAATTTAATCATGTGCCGTGGTTTTGGCTCTTCTTTATCAATTGTTGCTGATGTTCATGTGCAATACATTCTATGCTACATGTCACAAAAATCTCCAAGATATTGTGATTGCAGGCTAAATGGGACTCTTGGTGCCATAACGCTCTGACTTGAATGAAATGACCACTTGTTTTTAGTTGTTTTGTTCAAGCAAATTGTCTTTTTCATTGTTTTCTTTTCCTTTTAGCACACTCTAATATTAATGTCTCCCCTCTAGCAGACAATTAATATCAGGAAATTCCTTGTTGAGCTTGATTATTTCTGAAGGATAATTACTTTATCGAATTAAAAAAATAAAGATGTGGTATTAAAGCAGATTTATGAATATTGAGTATCATTATATCAAGTACTCCAATAACTCAATTTGTATGGCGAATCAAACATTCATTTTCTTTTGGATCTCAATTTGATGATCTTTGGACATAAGTTATGAGAACCTCTTTCCCCTTGTGGTCATGATTCTTGAGCCATTCAATTAGCAAATGATTTGATCAAACAGTCATAATTAAGTTTAAATAAATAAAGAAAGGGTACTGTTCTTTTTCGGAAAAGATACGGAGAAAAAAAATCTTGGGTAGTGGATGGGTCGTAGAGTAGCATTTCATCACCTCATGTTTTGGACACAAGCACACCGGGCACCGGTGAAGTGGTTAGTCATCGCCAATCTTTTGGAAAATTACATCATATTAGTTAAGAAATGCGTGTAAAAGTGATTTTTTTTTGCTTAATTGGCTAATATATTTGGAGATTTAAATAATAAATGAGAAAATTATTAATTTGAGTTAGAATTGAAGATTTGATGTCTAGTAGAATGAAAAGTAAATAGAGACAAATTTTCTTATTCTTGAGTGGATGAATGTATCATTTGTAACTCCCGACTTTTAAACTAAAATAAAAATAAAAGATGAAAGGTCCATCATGGACCGTGTCTAATTTAGACGGATTCGTATTGCACTTAGGGGATGAGATTGAAAATAAAAAGTGCAAAATAGAACAGGTTCAAAAAGAGACACGGGTTGTATTGTACTAGGTCACACAACTCGGATGAAAGAGAAAAATAGGATGTGTTTGGTAAGATATGTACAACATCGCGGTGCGTGATAGAATCCTAATATATTTAAATCAGGATTTCGAATATGATTTTGTTTTAAACTTATTTGGAATCTTAGGACTCCCTATGTAAACTCAATATCTCATTTTTTTGCCCTAAGTTATTATTTCTCCCCTCAGCCATCACAAAGACTTTCTCCTCTTCTTTCTCTCCCTTATCTAGTGGATTAGAGGTAAGACCCATCTCATCCTCCGCTCTTGGCATCATTCTCTCATTGGTTTTCATGCTCGAGGTTGCACTAGGTGAAGAAAGAAGATAAGTACTAGTAGCGATCGAGGGAGGAAGAAGAAGACATATCGTGAGGGAGGAGCGAGGACAAGGAAAAAAGAGCTTGGGCCAATGAAAAATCAAGATATGTAATTAGAATGATCAACCTTAAGATTTTCTATATGCATAAGATAGAATAAAGATATTTTATGTAAATTGAAAATAGACTAAGGTCCTTATCAAAGTTATAAATTCCATAATGAATTATTAATTATATGATGCTCTAATCGACTAAGGGACAAATATAATAACTACTGGTGCATGAGCAACTTGGATTCCGGGACAAATATAATAACTAAGGTAGTTGACGGTTCTGACATTATTTGGAATGACTATTTCGCTCGGAACACGAGTCGTGTTCATCAGGCAACATCAAGCGGAAATGGATGACATGTTCCTGCTGATAAAAAATGAGGTAGCGTAAACAGAAGCCTAGCACCAAGAACGGACTGTGTTACTCTAGCACATATCATGTTCCTCGGTGTAAAGATGGTGTAATGTTGAACCCTAATCCTAACTTTAGAAACGGGACACGTCACACTCCCTCGTGGACCATATTGCTAGATTTGTACTAATATGAATCAGGATCAAGTAATGAGACATTGATCGAGTCACCTTGAACAGTCGAGTCGAGATTGAACTAAAAGATGCTTGACGGAGACCGTGTTGTATCCACATGCATGTCGTGTTCTAAAAAGTTAAATTGAGTAACTCTCATGTAGAAAAATGGACCATGTCGCATTCCGACGCAGGTCATGTTTTGTCAAAGGTTGACTGGTATAACTTAAAACACTTGAAAAATGAATTGCGTCCAATTCTGACATGGGTCATATTTCCCTTGCAATTGATAGATAAGAAATTTCTTTCATTATGATTTATTAGATTATTGTTTCATCCTACTACTTGATTAAATGATGGTTGCATGAATCATAACTTATAAGGAAGATTATGTCCAACGTTTAATTGGATTTAAAATGAACAATGCATGTTATTAAATTTATACATAAAGGGTATGATTCGATTTCTGACGAAATTGTTAATGGACATCATGCGTGAGGTAATTGTCAGTTCCTTTGGAACTAAGAGTTCCTTTAGGAACTTAGAGTTCTTTCAAGAATAATTGTCAGTTCCTTCGGGGACTAAGAGTTTCTTCGAGAATTAAGGATTTCTTAAGGATTTCTTCAAAAATAATTGTCAATTCTTGTTTAGATTATTGTTTATAGAGTTTCATGCCTAGATAGCTTTAACAGTGTCAAAATTAAAATCAATTATCTTCACGATTGGTGAAGGATCATTATTGATTGTAAAAATTAAACAACATAAAACAAGATGAATAGACAAGAACATTGTGATAGTAAAATATTGATCGAGTTTCAACATATTGAATATTGAGAATAATGAGCATCATAATATTATGGTGCAATTGGTATTACAACTAAATAGTAATGATATTATAAAGAAAAAAGTAAAACAATGAGAAGATAAGAAGGCAAAATAAAATAAATTTATTGATTATGAAGTTTATTTTTTATTATCTTAATATATGGTTTTTCTTATTGTCTATTACCTTTACATATTGAGTTTCGTCACTCATGAAAGAAGTGTCTCCCCAACATGTGATCCTATAAGTAAATAAGTTTAAATAAATGATGATGACGCAACGATAGCGTAATGATATTTGTGATGAGATAATTTGCACATGACATATGATCTGATTATGATTTAAACATTGATTTCTACAATAACATGTTCAATATATTGACTAATCAAATAGTAAAAAAGGTAAGTTCTAACATCTTTGAAAAGATAATATACCATGTGACAGAGATGTACCGTTATAATATTGGATAATTTTCACAAAAGCTCATTCAACTTTATACAATTTCTTAAATGATTATTTACTTTATCAGTAGTTCTTGTGATCATTTTGATCAATTATCATTGGTTTTCAAGTTAACTCATTTATGTAAATGCAACAAATCTATTTCTCTTTGGCACATCAATAATCGGCAATAATAAAATTAATAAAATAAAAAAATTGGCGGCAGCCCTTTGTCGGAGGAGGTCTCTCTCTCTCTCTCTCTCTCTCTCTCTCTCTCTCTCTCTCTCTTATTTTTTTACTACATATATTTTTTACTTTTGCCACCTAGGAGAGAGATGATTGGATTCTAGATATGCATGTGTTGAAAGATAGAAAATGTGTGGTAGCCACGTAGAAATATAAACTGAAAAATCGGTGATCGTATCACTGCAAGAGGTAAAATTGTGTGATGGTTTCTGAAATTTAATTTGTAGTCATATTTTTTAAATTAGTTCGTGAGTCTTTCGTCACCCTAATTTTTTAAAGTTAGGAATGTGTGCGCGTCCGAAGTAATATAATCTATGACTTGTGTATCACTACGACAACGAACACGAACTAATGTACATCATGCAATACGACTTGTAATGCTCGACTTCATCACCATACGATCAAAGTGATCCAAAAAGGACGAATCAAACGTTCCAAAGGACGTCATGTTAATTTCATGCGGAAGGAATAATAGCCCATGCTCCGCATTATCAGGGTTAAGACCATTTTTTCTTGTGGAATTTGTAAAACTCGATTTAAGTATTTCATGAGCGAAGAAAATAAAAACCAATGATCAAAACATAGTCGACTTCGAAATATAATCACATGGAGTAGAATTATTATTCTATAAGCTTTGTTATTTTATATTCATAAGAGAGATTTTTTCTTATTGGTGTTGCGTTCGATTGAAAAAGTTAGTTGAATGTAAAATATTTTTACAATAGACAAAAAAAGCTATTAATATATAATGAGAATTTACCACATTGATCTTTATTATTATTATTTGCTAATTTAAAAGGGATAAGCAATTCCGCCCATAAAGAATTTTGATCAAGTTAACTAATCTTATAAGTGGAGGGAGAGTTGTATCATAAACATTATACTGTCGCATGTTTTTATTTGAAATAATTTTGATTACATTTTTTTCAACTGAGACTTGATGCTCAAAATTATTAACACTTAATTAATCTGATGATTCAAGATAATTACTTTTTTATTAAAATGTAATTATTCAAAAAATTAAACTTGATACTACTAACTTTCTTATAATTTTGTTAACTATGTAAATTAAAGTTCATTTACTTTTAATCATAATTTTGAGAGCGAAAAACTAGGTCATTAGCAATTAGAATGAAATCTTTCAAGAGAATGATCGCGTTCAAGCTTATGATGATGGGAGATTATATATGAAGGAAAGACTTTGAATGTGGTCATTATGCTAAGTCGAAACAAACATGAACTCTTTTTGTTAACGGAGACGAAAATTTCCATCCCATGAAGACAAGCAACATGACTTTAGCTTGACAATCTTGACGTCAATTACAATACGAATATCTAAACTTTCTAACAATCAATTAGACTAATCTTGTCAAGGATATCGACATCAAGTATTATTTATGGGTAGTTTGGATAGCTGAAAATTTACTTACATGTAATAGTTTTTACTGTATATAAACTTTTTAGATAGAAAAAATTGCTATTGAACTGCAGCAAGTGGGCAAAAGTGTAAGTACAAGAGAAAACAGACTCGAGTTGCTTTTTATTGGAGTTAACGAATACTTCAGGACCTCTTGTTTCTCACACCGGGTACGTCCACGTGAGCTTAGCGGAATTGAAGTATTACCCAACGACATTTGTTCCCTACGCGCGGAAATGGGGGTTCGGGGGCACCGGCCCCCGACGGGGATTCCGCTGGCCCGTGGTGCGGATTAATAGATTATCTATTTGTTAGAGTTTTGG
>LTAE01000737.1:0-52757 GCA_001647135.1 Pontederia paniculata
ATGGTGTTCTAGTTGCACATGGAGTTCGAGTCTTAGTTTTTCTATCATTGAGTTGTAATAAGCTTTCAGACTATAGTAGAGCAGTTATTTTATGTTGGGTCCAGATTATGTTATTTGCTTAAGTCTTCCGCACTTTAGTGTTGAACATTTTCATTAATTAGTAAAGTCTTCCGCAAAAGAATTTTATTTTATTTGACTTGTCAATATTGTCTTGTTATTGGTCAAAGATAGTATAGACGTGGCACTCCCTGGTCCATGTTTTGCCATCTGGCAGGGTGTGGGTTTGGGGGTGTTACATCAGCTACCCCCACTTTATGTTCATGTTGTCACTTCATAGTCCAACATTCACTCCCATATAACATTGTTGGTCTTATAGCAGTGCGATAGAATTTTCCTTTAACTTTATGAGTTATTTTTCTATCACAAAGGACTCCAGTAGCCTTCCTTCAGCCTTCGTCCACTTACATCTAATTATAATAAATAATTTCAATATTAATCAAATATAATAGTATTAATTTAATCGAAAGTATATCATTGTGATATTTATCTAATGTTGTTCCAATCGCTCGATTCTCGATCGAATAGTCTTATAATATATGAGATCATAATCCCAAAATTTGGAGGACCAAGTCTTTGGCTAAGAAACTAAATTGTTTCGATCCAATATTTCAATCAATTAGGATCGAAACTTTCTGATTATTTTGTTTTAATCTATCCAATTATCCTAATTTTTTTTCCTAAAATTATTCTACAATAATTCAAAGCATAATTAAATTCTATTCAATGTGTGCAATGCACTTGCCAACACGAGTAGGCAAAATTACTCATAATTTTGCCTTCAACTACCACGCATTAATTTCTTCTCCAACATTTGCACAATTTATCCAAATACGAAAAGTAAAAAAAAATATTTTTTGTTCTTTGTGGATGTTTTAAACATTTTTTGCTTCTTTGATCCCCAACATTTCGCTTCGTCTTCCCCTTCGCTTCGGCAGTGGCAGCGGACGCCGTCATCGCCACCGCCGCCGCCGCCGCCGCCTCCCTTTTCCGGTGTACACATGTCTACTCCGGAGCAGCGCGAGGCGGCCCCCTCGCCGTCGTCCTGGTCGTCGTCCTCGTCCTCGTCCTCGTCGGCCGCTGCTTCCCCTTTGCCCTCGTCCGCCGCGGTCGTCGACTTGCTCCGGCAGTTGAAGCGGAAGGACTCCGAAACCGGCGAAGACGACTCCGTCCCTCTCAAGATGTCGAAGTCGTCCGACGGCGATGGCCCGACGGTTTGCGGTTCACCTAAATCTATTTCTTGTTCTTTTCCGTCATCGTCGTCGGCGTCGTCGTCATCTGCCCCCTTTCCCCTCCGGCGACACCTCCAATTCTTCGTCCGCTCCATGTTCCCGGAGCGGACCGTCGTCATCCGTGCGGACCCGTATGACACCGTCAACTCCGTCATCCACCGCGTTGCGGCTGCCACCGGAATCTCCGTCGCCGCCGCCCAGGGGTTGCGGCTCATCTACGGCTCCCGCAATCTCCGGGGAGAGTCCACCCTCTTGGACTCCGCCATCGAGAAAGACGCGACCCTTCATCTCACCGGCCGCCTCCTCAGCACCAAGCATCCCCGCGCTTGGAGTATGGCCGATGGACTCGTTAACGCAATCTCCTCTCTCGAGTCAGTGTGCCAGACGGGCACCTTCCTCAAATCCACCTCAATTGCTCGTGCTCGTGGCAATATCGAGCGTCTCGTCAAGCAATTCTTGGTCATCACGCTACGGGAATCTGCGGGCAACGTGGAGGAAATCGCCGCCTACATTGAGGTCTTTGTCATCTCTGAAGCGCCTCGGGCCCTGGTAAACTTGTATTCTTCCTCTATTTTGGAGAATCGTATGGCCGCCAAGAAGGCAATTTGCATGTTCCTCACCTCGAATCCGGAATTCTACCCAGAGTATGTTTTCACACGCTGTGCTCCTTCAATCTTATTTCATTTCTGTAAATTGCTCCGCGGCGCTGTTGGCAAGGAAGATCAGCTTTACTGTAAGTGTCGCAGCGTTTTGGCTGCCATTATGAAGGCCTCAAGACTGGATTCATACGCTTTTCATATGGGTACTATGCTGGTGGAGCTCCATTGTTTTATCAAGGAGCTCGTCGAAGTAGTGGAGCTCTCATCATCACAAATGTATGCACCGCCTAATTTATCTGCAGTTCTGGATGATCTCTTCAATTTCTTGGCAACAGCTCGCAAGGCAATCCGACAGTGGTCAGGCGAGGATGGGCCATCAAGTGGGCAGCTTTATGACTCCAGGGATCCGAAGTATGATAATCATATTGGTGGTTTCTTCTCTGTTTTCAGGAAACTCCTGTTAAGGGTTGACCAGTGCTTGGGATATGTGGTCAAATATCACAGTGGGCAACATCAGCAGCAGCAGCAACATGACCATGAGCAACCTTCAAAGTGGACACATCTTCTTTTAGCTGTGACAGTGGCCAATGTGTTGTCGAAGTTCTTCGCGGATGGCGAGCACTTGCTTCATTTGATGCTTTACAAGAGGCGTGACATGCTGAATATTCTTTTCAGAGACGCAAAGAGGAATCCCAAGTTTCTATGGTTTCTAAAATACAAGGATGTTACTAACTTCCAATCAAGGAGGAATTTGATCTCTATGATGTTTCCTGAAGGAAATGAGGAGGATGAATTGTACGAAATGCTTATTGACAGGTCGCAACTCTTAACTGAGTCCTTTGAGTATATAGGCAATGTCGATGCTGCTTCCTTGCGTGGAGAACTTTTTATGGAGTTCAAAAATGAAGAAGCCACGGGACCTGGGGTCATAAGAGAGTGGTTTTTTTTGCTGTGCCAAGCAATTTTCAATCCACAAAATGCCCTTTTTATGCATTGCCCAAATGATTATCGACGTTTTTTCCCAAACCCTGGTGAGTAATGCCTTTCAACTCTGTTGCAAGTTTCATTCTCTTCTTGAGAACTTGCAGATTTGGCATAAATTTTGTACCCACTGTTTTTTTTTCTTTTAGAATTCAAATTGACACCATTGTTGTCAGCAATATACCTGTGTTGAAAATTGGTCGCAGAAGAGTAATTAAAATGAGATCATTTAAATGTCAATTTGATGTAGGCATGTATCAAGACAAGTTGCCTGGCTGTTTTAGTCAGGGTTCTTTTATTTGAGAAAGTTTTTAGACAGGGTTCTATGTGATTAATTAAAAGGCTACCCTTTAAGTTTGGTTAACAAGAAGGCACCAATGAACTTTGATCCGCAATACTCTATGCAATAACTTTTCAGGACATTTTAGCACCCTGGATTTCTGTCTGCTTGTTGCAGTAAATTCATGTGGTTCTAGGAGGAGATGTCATTGACCCATCCTGACTGAGGAAAGCTGGTTGAAACACCATCCTGGTGCCTTAGTTGTAGTGGTGGAAAAAATCTCCAAGAATCGGAGATCCCCATGGGGAATCCTCGTTCAGGATGCCGAATCAGGGGTTTTTCTTTCCTCTTGGGATGGGATGGGGTAAATAGTCAGCCCAATGTCCTCGATCCCTAATTAAATTTATAAAATAAAGTGACTCCAGGTGGTTAGATTTCCAATAATTCGACTCCAACCTTCAGGTCTGATATATATAACTTGAAATGCAGTGAAATATTTTATGTTATGGTATCTTTTTATTGAATTATAGTTTTGACATGCTTAAATATGTTGCATATTGTGTTTCCTCTTTGCAAATTTTGTTCATTTTGCAATGAAGTTCGAGGATTTGTGGTCCCTGCAAGGATTCGGGGACCCGTTCATATCTGGGATGGGGATTTGAGTTTTCCCAACCCATGAATAGGGGACAAGACCTTTATGTTGAGCTATTATGAACACTGGACCAGTCTTTTGATTCTTCGTAGGACTGTGATGGGTGACTTACATTTTAGGGAGTGTTTCTATTGAGGTAATATTTTAAAATTACTTGGGCTCACTACATTGTTTTGTTCACTTGTTTTCAAATATAGATAATTTAGATTGTCTAACAATATAAATTGCGTGTAAAATGATAATCTACGTTGTCTATGAGGTGGGTGACAATCTAGATTGTCACTCAAGTGACAATTTGCTTTACTTTATCTTTTCACATTTGTCCTTTGAATGTTTACTCAATTAAATTATAAAAATAATTGAATGTTATAATATAATAATCTAATATCTAATCTAACACTTTATTAATATTATAACTATTATTATACCAATCTTAGTAGTTTTTTAATTTTTATCATTAAATAAATTATTATTTTTTTATTAATTATATTATAGTATGATTAATTAATGAGAATAGATTATTAGTACACTATAATTAATAATATTTTTTATCAAGTGTTTTAATATAATAACAATTCAGAATAATAGTTATTAATATATTATTATCATTTTTAGAAAAAAATCTAATTTTTTTTATTATTATTTTTTGGTATATAAATTTTATGGGTTTGAAATATGTGTTATGATTAAGTTTACAAAATACAAGTCAAATTTATATAAAATTTCAAACTTAGTTACTTTCATCAAGAGTGTTTTCATAAGTGTAGCATACTATCTAGTAACCTTTATATAAAAAATAAAGCAAAATGAATTGCTAGACATATTGTCTATGCATATTAAACAAAGTAATGTACAATGTTGATAACTTTTCTGAAAGGCAATCTACATTGCTAGACAATGTTAAATGACAATGTAGTGAATGCAATTTAATTCCCTAACATTACCATGACCCTATGCCATGTGTATATTAGGAGATCTTTGAGTAAATTATGTTTTGAAAAATGTAGGAAACACTTCCTCAAAAAAGTGAGGAACAGTTCCTCGTTCCTTCGTGTCTACTCCATGTGTAAAGATGCTATATGGAGGCAAATACAGTTCCATCCAGTCTTCTTATGGAGGCATTCTCTTGATGTTTTCTGAAATGTGTTAGGAAACATTCCAAGTCAAGCAGAAACTATAAATAACACTATCTGAATAGCATTTCTTTCATCTTACTCATTGTTCATAGATATTATATTTTTTCTTCACCTCTTTATACATGCCGGAGTTAAAAGATGGTTTCTATTGTGTTCATATTATGGATGCTCTGCTTGTGACTATATTTCATATTTGTGTGGTGATTACTACATAGGAGCATGGTTTTAGACCTGATTTCATCTAGTTGGAATCAACTCCCTTTTATCCCGAGTGAATCATCTTTCTTCATTATATTTGGTTATGCAAGGAGAGGAACAAAGTGATAACATAAAATTAGGAAGCCTGGCATTGCTTAGACTTGCATTGTTACTTAATTTAGGTATAGATAACTATCCAATGAGCACTTCAGATTTCATAGAGCAAATGTACAAGATCACAATATTCCCTTTTTTTAAAGAAGATCCTGAGATTTATATTCAAGTTTCTCAAGTTTCATTGCTTTCAGATTCTTTTCTTGCTTTCTTGTAGCATTAAGATCAAAATTTACAAAGGAAAAAGTGGAGGAAGTTGTTTAGTCATGTATGTAGGACTACGTGTTAACAACACAACCACAAACTAGTATTGTTCAAATGATACTGCTGACAGATTGAAGCTGATAACACTTTATACTTCAAGACTTGCATTTTTTTAATTCTCGAGAAGTTTCTATCTAGCTTAAACTGGTTTCAATTTTGCTTGTGAAACTTCAGTTGGTTTCAATTAGAAAGGTCTTAACGACACTCTGGAGTAGTTCGCTATATCACTTTCTCTTGTTTTCTTTTTTTAGGGGAACCTCTGTGTTTCTTGTATCACAATATATTTTCATACTTATTACCTTAAATATTTATGCAGCATCCATTGTAAATCCTTTGCACCTCAAATACTTCCATTTCACTGGACGAGTTATCGCACTAGCATTGATGCATAAAGTTCAAGTTGGCATTACACTGGAGCGTGGGTTTTTCTTGCAATTAGCTGGAAAATCAGTTTCATTGGAAGATGTCCGAGATGCAGATCCTATGTTTTACAAGAGTTGCAAACAAATTATGGATTTGGATGCTGCGCTACTTGATTCAGATGATCTAGGACTAACATTCTCGAGAGAAATTGAAGAGATGGGTTCTAAAAAGACTGTTGAACTCCAGCCAGGGGGAAAGGATATAGCTGTAAATAGTAGAAATAGAGAGGAATATATCAGACTTCTGTTTAACGATTGTTTTGTTACATCAATTTCTGAGCAGGTTAGTCACTTTGCTCAAGGATTTGGTGATATTCTTTCCAAATCAAAATACAAGCAAATTTTCTTCCAAAGTCTGGATCTTGAAGATGTGGATCGAATGCTAAGCGGAAGCAATAGTGACATTAATGTGAATGAATGGAGAGCGCATACTGAGTATAATGGATACAAGGCAACGCATTGTCAAGTCCGTTGGTTTTGGGAGGTAAAGGCTTGTCATTTTCTTATCTCTTGATCTTATTTATGTTTCAATTTTTAAATAATGATAAATGACATGAAACAACACAGAGTAAGAATGACTGTTTAATTCTGTAGTCTACTTTTGATTTTGCATTTCATTGTTAGATAAATCATATTGCAGTAGAAGTGAATGTGGCATAATGGATAGGAAGTATATCATTTGTAATTGAAATTTCTGCTTTGTCGTTCCTAGATAAATTGGCTTATCTATTCTGACATTGCATCATGGTAGCCATGAAAGTGGTCATGGAAAGCAACCAAAGGCAGGAGCCTAAGATTGATATAACCATCTTCTTTATTTGGACATTGTGACTTTTTTTTACTAATTTGATTGAAAGTATGTAGTTGCACCATTAAATGGTGCAAAGCTCAAAGTATTGATAGGGAAGTTCTGTAAGAAAGATCTGCAGAGCAGAATAACTTCAAAATTTTGCATTGCCCTAGTTCCTATGCATGCCTCAGAATGCTCCAGGCTCGCACCTCTAGTTTCTGTGCTCAACTGTTTATGACATTGTTGTAGGAGAGTTTTCATACATCCCTCCCTCATTTTTGAGCAGCTTATATCATGCGCTTTCACATATCTCATCATTTAGGAGGCTATAATTGACTCAATTATGTCTCATCATATTTGTGGATTTTTGTTATATGCATGGCATGGTTTTTGTACAATGACATAAAACCATATTATTCAATAAGAGATTGAATAAATACATATGCGTAGCATAAATACTTGTAGACTGACTGCAAGATCTTTACAGATTGTGGAGGGCATGTCTGAGGAGCAACGTCGTGGTCTTCTCTTTTTCTGGACATCCGTGAAGTACTTACCCGTCGACGGCTTTGGTGGTCTGCCTTCAAAATTGTACTTATACAAATCTTCAGATTCCCAAGCATGTCTACCCACTTCACACACATGCTTTTACCAACTTTGCCTGCCCGCTTACAAAGTTCGAGCAACGATGCACCATCATCTTCAGTTGATTACTCAAAAACATATTGCATATAGTTTTGGTAATTGCTAGCAAGTGGACTAGAAAGGTTATCTGATTGCTTGTAGATACCTCTTTACCTGCTAAAATCTTTTTGTCGTAGACAGAAATGCCATATATATATATATATATATATATGCTGACCGCAAGAATATTATATCGTAGGCAGAACGTCAGTTATAAATTTCATTTATTTTGAAGATAGTGCTCATCTTTTCTTTTTTTCCCTTTTGGTACAATTTTCTTCATAATGCTTCCATGTATTTGTATATTGAAACAAAATTCAATACAACGAAGATGGAGGATTGAATTAGTATCACTGTGAAGTTCTAAATGATGAAGTGGTTTATGAGGCTTCCGTTGTTGCCAAAATCTTTTAGTAGATCGTCATAAAATAGTCTTTAGCTTGCAAATTTTACATTATTGTAGAGGTTTTCTGTAATATTCCAAAATTACCTATAAGCTAATTAAAAATGAATTAAATTAGTAACTATATTTCATCAGGGTTTAGTCTAACCATAACATTTTATTTTAATGATATATTAATTAATTGATTAAAGGCTATCAAGTAATCTAATTTATCAATTCATAGTTTATGAGTGAATTTTTTTGCTCTTGTGATTATTGTGATATGAAATTCTTTTTATCATTAATAATAATTTAATATTAACTAGCTTTTTTTTTCACCCTAATCTGTTTTATTCCCTTCATTCCGCCATATGTTTGTTACCTAATTCTAGCCTTGTCTTGCTTGTCCACCATTACTTTCCTCTAGCCAATTACTGTGAACAGCAAGTGAAACAATTGAAGGATAAGCTTGTCATTGGAGTGAAGGACAAAGAAGGTATAGAGATGGATCCTTGGCTTGCTAAATATTTTGTAAATGATTTAATTTATGTATAATTCCTACTGCAGCCGAGTAAATATATTAACTTGGAATTGAATTAAATTATATTAGTAACTAGTTAAAAGTAAAATAATTAAAGAAGTATGCAAGTAATTGAATTGAATTCCTACTGCATTCTAGTTTGATAGAGTTGAATATTTGACCAACCAAGTAATTAGCTTCTGATATTCCAAAAATTATGTCTTAGGGTAAGATCTTTTAATAGCCTAGGTTACAGGCAAAATAAAGAACTATAAAAAAAATTATGAGTAAGTATGTGAGGGCTCATCTTGCTGTCTTAGACAAGGACATATCTAGTTTGTTAGTTCTACTATAAATTCAATTGATTAGATAAAATTATGATATTTTAGGAGCTACTTATAACCTAGGTAAGCTTTCTGACCTAACTGGAATTATTCAAAAAGGTGTCTTACGGAGAAAAATAAAATTTATAAAGTGTCTCCAAATATGTTAAATTCTGAAACAAAATTCAAATATAGGACACCACAAGATTTTCTAATATTTATACATAGTACCATAAAATCTGAAATAAATGTGTTAAACTTTGGAAGTCTAGTTTCAAGTAAACTTGGAATTATTAAATTTAAACTTATGCGGAAGAAGATATGTATTAGAGTATAGAAGTTACCCTGACCATTCCATGCTATAACTAGACCTAAATGGTAATTCTATTAAAAGTGAAATATTGAGAGTTTAAAAATGGAATATACTGACTGAAGAAGGAAGCCAAGTAGGACGGAAAATGTGGGTTCGTTTGTATATATATATATATATATATATATATATATATATATTAATAGAGGTGTCATCTGCTTAAGTAGGTAACATCCTACTACTTATCTTATCAATCATAAAATGCTAGATATATAATAGATTTAACAACTTATAACAAACTCTTTAAAAATGAGAAGATCTTAAGTCCACCGTATATAGATCTAGCATCCTATGATGGGCAAGATAAATGATACGTAACACCTTCACTATTTCTTATACATACATACATACATACATACATATATATGTATACATACATACATACATACATATATACATATATACATACATACATACATACATACATACATACATAGTATGTATGTATGTATAGAGTTTTGTGTGTGTGTGTGCGTGTGCGTGTGCGTGCGTGGATGTGTGTGTGTGTGTGTGTGTGTTTCATACTTGTAGGGATGCAGAGCGGATCTTAGTTCTTTAATGCATAGTAAGTCATCAAATTTTATTAATTTTAAGATCTATCATTGATAGTGCATTTAATGGTTAAAATTTGATATGTATCCCTACGAAACAAGAAGTGTTTTGTAGATGCATTAATTGTGCGCGCGTGTGTGTGTGAGTGTGTGTGCATGCTTTTTAGGCTTTTAAGTGTTCAAGGTTTATGATATGATCTCGAAAATTGTCATAATTGGATATAACATCAATTTGGAAGTTGCCAAATGTGGAGATGAAATGAATTCGACAACTGCCAAATTCAAACATTACAAGAGAGAAACTTCGTGTGATGATCATAATGGTGAAAAAATAGAGATAATTATAGAAAAATAAAATTTCTCTATCTATGGTCCATGATTTTTCCTTTAGTAAATCTTGTCCATTGAAGTTGGGAGAAAAAAAATGGAGCACAATCCGATGAACGACAAGAAAGCTAAAAATGATTGTGTGAAAGTGTGTGTGTCTGAAGGCATATGAACTTTTATTAAAAAAAAGTTATATATAGTGAGAGTTATAAATTTCATATTGCATAACACTCAGTATGTCAATTTAGCTAGATCTCGAGATTTTTTATGACTAACCTATAAATAGAGAAATTATGGGATTTATATGAATTAAAGTTAAGGAATTCTAGGTTTAATGAAATAAGTTTTTCAGAATATGATATCTAAGAAATTATGGGATTTATATGAATTAAAGTTAAGTCTAGGTTTAATGAAATAACTTTTTCGGAATATGATATCTAAGAAATTATGGGATTTATATGAATTAAAGTTAAGGAATTCTAGGTTTAATGAAATAAGTTTTTCAGAATATGATATCTAAGAAATTATGGGATTTATATGAATTAAAGTTAAGTCTAGGTTTAATGAAATAACTTTTTCGGAATATGATATCTAAGAAATTATGGGATTTATATGAATTAAAGTTAAGGAAGTCTAGGTTTAATGAAATAAGTTTTTCGGAATATGATATCTAACTTACTATTTATGTATTTTGCATTAAGCATGTTTTCAGTTTGTCAAAGTACATAATTGAGTAGAATATTACATTGTTCCTAAACTTCTTTGAGAACACTTTGTAGAAAAAAAATCTGATATTGATATGGAATTAAGCTTATCAAGTCTACTTCTATAGAAAATTAACTTTGCATTAATAGCATTTGTTTACTATTATGTATTTTACATTCTACATCACTTAATTTGTCATGTTGAAATTTGAAATGCATAGAATAAAGTGCATAGTATTAAAGTAATTATACTTCTAAATCTATGGTAATGATTAGTGATATGAATTACTATAATATGAATTTAGAAAAAAAATTGAATTATTTTCTTGCAGTTATATATTATATGATTGATATGATATGGGGATGCATTTGCATTTCACATAAGTACATTCATGTCGAGTTTATATGTTTCCTTATATTGGGCTAGAATACTTTATAAGGTTGATATAATAAATTTTTTAAAGGATGATTTAAAATTGTTTATGCCATATGAATCAAAATGCTACATTATAAAGTCAATGTGAGCCACAACTTAAATTCATAAGAGTCACCTCTAAAATCCAACAATCATTATCTAAGCATAGTTGATATGATCTAGAAAAGAATGATATTATCTCTACACAATTGGTGATATATGTATGGATCATGGATCTTGTATTTATTTACTTTCAAATATATGACATCATCGTACATGAGCATGACAATACACAGTCAACCATTAAATGGTAAGAATATGATTAAGTGAAGTAATTTGATATGAGCTCATTGTATATGATTTTTAGTTAATTTTATATAAAAAATATTATATGGATTGTAAACTCTATATCGATGATTGCCCAAATTTTTGTATTAATGAAATGTAAATTACACTATGATTTTCAAGTATATCAGAATTATATATGTTTTTATAGTCGATAATGGTGTATGAACACATTATTGTATGATACATATAAACTCACATGTAGACTCATTGAAGTAGTTCAACACATTATTGCAAGTGAAACTATATATATGTGTGTATGTATGTACGTATGTATTATGAGATAATAAAGAAAGTAACTGACCTCCAAGTTAAATTTTATTTGTGATGCTTTGGCTTGGCTAATGTGTTTCATCAAGTATACAAAAAGCTAAGATATTTGAAGGTGCTCGCCCCTCAAAGTTGTTCTACTTGCTGTTAAATATTGTTGTATGCACTTCTATTAATTAGCGAAAATTGTTCTTCCCTTATTGAGCATTTAGGCAAGAAGTATAGATAGAGGATGTAATTCAGTGACAAAATCAAAGTGTTATCAGATTTGATTCAGACTAATGATTATTTACTTTTCATATATTAAGACATGCTCATGTGTTTTCTAATTTCTATGCATTAAACATAATAAACCTCCTATGTAACCGGAAAAGGGTATACATGAATCAATCAACAGATGGAATCAAACATATAACCTTTAATGCACAACACAGCACACAACATCAAAAAACTGTTCTTGTATGCCTATCAATGGCAGAGCTCCAGTACAGTCATGCAAGTTCAATGGATAGAGTTTTAACCACTAAACTACTGTAATCATACATGAATGTCCAGATGTGTCATCGATGCGAGCATTCCACATAGCAAAACCAAAGGCAGGACTGGCACCACAGCCTGCATCCCACCTGAAGGCTGTGAAGTAGGTGGAGTGCCTATGATTGATGAATTCACCAAGCCCGATGCTAGCGGCGCCTCTACCACATCGGCAATCTGCAAAACAGGGAGAGGAGATAGCGCAGGGGGTTGTGCCTGAGCATCAATGATCTGCAGTAGACCTCCAACCTGGACTGGTTTCATATAGACGGGAGTCTCATCGCCCAACTTCAAACAAGTGTTTCCTGCACCAAGAATTGTTCTCAGCAAACTTGCAGAATCATAACACGAAACTGATGCCAATTGACTTACTTTTATATGCTGCAGCTGTCCTGGGGTAATCAGTGATGATACCATCCACTCCAGCACCTTGAACATAAGAATTTATCTCCACTGTGGGATCTGAGAAGCAATCCCATGGTTGAGATACGAATTCGTTCATCAACAGATATACAAATACCACAAGGTCAGCAGAGTGCAACTTCTGGACAAGGTCAGTTTGGCCGACCATGAATTGTTGTGTAACAGGATATATTGACTGCTTCTCTAATGCAACATAGTGTGCAAATTGGCTGATGTCAGTTATAGCCGTATTAGCAGCATCGCTGATGGACTCGTCAATCACGTACATAAGCTTATATTTTGTTTGCTGTTTGAATTTGACCAAAACAGAGCTGTTCGTTGAATGAATAATAACTTCCTGACTTGTCTGATTCTCATAACCCGATTCCCGCAGTGTGGTGATGGCTCCATCAGTTATACTATACCCAAGTCTTTCTGCTAGGAAAGCGGCATTCTGCAGTATAAGAAATGTGAGTAAATAGCTACTTGTTACAACCAATTACATGTGAAAGCATGCAGACCATATTTTACGAGGATCAGTATAACAAAGAAAGTCATGTGTTCCTTGCCTCAATGCTTATAAGAACACCGGATATCTCCTTGTCCTTTGCAAAAGCCAAAAAGTCAGATAATCTCATGAAATTTCCTGCATTTGCACTATGAGGATTCCTGTGCATGCCATATTTCAACTGAGGATTTGATATTTTGGCTGCAAAAAAACATATAAAGGCATTGGTCAAAGTTTTCTTTTATAGAACATAGAATACCAAGACATTGCTGGACGAGAAGGATGAAAGTTATGCTTTTCAAGAGGCTTATGGTGACATTGACAGCATAGTAATGCCGCATTGAGATAAAGATTATAAAGGGTGCTCAAGGATTCAACAGGATGAGACTATCATCCTTCTTAAGTTTTTGGTACGGAAAAGTAGCATGAGATAATTCTCAACTTACGTTTCAGGTTCCTTTGAATTTCTTCCCAGGTTAGATTAAAGGTGAAGATTCCGGCACCATCATGGAGTTCAGGGATAACAGAAATATGGGAACTGAGTGACGATTGTGCAACTGTTGTAGTCTCCATGAGGTCTACTGAGCTCATGCATAAGAGAATACCATCTTTTGTTACTTGAATGGGGCAGTCAATATAATCTGCACCATCTTCAACAGCTTGTTGGTAAGCCAAATCAGTGCAATCTGGGTAGATTCCACTGGCTCCATTATGTGAGACTATCATGGGTTTGTCTGCAGCACAATAATACAGATATTAGCAGCTCGGAAAACAATTGAATGAAATGAAGAATATTCACCAGAAAACCTTAATGATAGAGCAAGCCAAAAAAACTCGGCAGTAGTTTGCCTACCTTGTGCAGTATGGTTGACCTTTACATGTGAAAAGCAACCTGCAAATGCAACCAAAGAAATCAGTGAAAATATTTGATTTGTTCTTAAATGAAAATGTGAGATTGTATATACAGCCAAGTGATCGAGCCAAGTGAAAGCAAATTGGAGAAGTTGAGAATAAAAAAGTTGAACAGGTAAATGGATAAGAGAGACAATATTTAAATCAAGTGTAAATTTCATTCAAAGATTAGACTAGAATTTTAGTACATCAACTTTTCAATGTGGTTGGTTTGTTGCTCATTGTCTTTATGGATTTAACTGATAGAAAAAGGAAAAAGTTCGATGTTAACCTAAATTTTGAATATATCATGGATAAGCATCTCATTATTATTTCAAGAAGACGTGTTGGCTTCTGTTACAAATGAAAGTAAGTTTCCAATTATACCTACACAGAAATATTCAATTTTCATAATACAACAGTGAAATAAACAAATAAATTGTTCCTAAATATTTCATTCAAACATGTTCAATGTTAAAGCAATATCTGTGCAGTTTTTCATGGAATCTTTTTCCCTTTCTAATCTTAACTCTGCCTGTACTATAGGATTTTACATGTAAAAAGAAACGAATTAAGCAAATCTATACATCTATATTGCAGACACCATAACATTACCTATGCCCTCTGATGCAGTAATGGGGAAGTCTGTCACTAAACCGTCAACAGCAAACATGCCATTGTCGATGAAATTAAGAATCTCAGCTAATGGGTCGTAGCTATAATTGTAACTAAGTTGTGCATCATTGGCAAAGTCTGATGCATAAACTTCCAAGCCTTCTTTATGTGCATCCATGACTACAGAAGTGTGCGGTAGCAGATAGAGATCAGAGGTTAGAGGCCATATGTAGTTCTTTGGAACTAAAATTCCAGAGGCAAACTGCTTAACAAAAGTGAGGTTTCCCAGCAATGATCCATATGTCATATTGGTAGTAGGTTCAACAGTGCCTTTCTCAAGAAAGCGAAAAATCAGTCTGGTCTTGCTTCCCTTAAGTTTCCTTTGTAAACTGGCGAGGAAAGCCACTTCTGGAGATGACACATAGTCAATAACAACATTCTTAGAAAGAGAAACTAGATAGGCTGTCATGCTCAGTTTCTGCTGCTCGTAGAACATATCATGCTGCATCATACAAGGTGGGAAAATTAAAAATATGAAGTAGAAACAAATTCAGAAAGTGTCATTTATCATCACTATCAGAAGTCTAACTTACTTGAATATTCAACCAAAGCGATGATGATGCAAGTTCCTTCACCACATCATCAACAGTAAGAACAGGAAATGAAGTATCGAATTTGTCGGTCCGTGATAGAACTCCTTGCACCACTATTCAAATGGGAAAAGGACATAATATAACATTCATTCAGAATGTAAGCATGTCAAGTGGATTTTTTTTTCAGCTTTCTCATTTCAGGTGTGCTTTCAAGCATTTTACTTCGCTAGTAAAACAATGGAGAAGTTAGAAAGGAAGAGACTGACTTACATGAGATTTGTGTCAGGTTCATCATATCATAGTCAACAGAAAACCATCCAGTTGTAGACACTCCATTCACAGTGTAAGTATTCTGACCAACAGGGTAAACAATTTGAATATTTGTGCAATTATCCAACAGAATGTCAGGCAGGCAAATGCCTATGCCATCTTTCGTCAGCCGCACGTCGCACAGTGAAATAGTATCAGGTGTTCCCGAAACATAGGTAAATTTGTAAGCAAAATCACTAGAATCAGGAAATAATCCTGAAAAACCACCCTTGGCTATGACTGATGGGGCCTTTCCTGCATCAAGTAAGGATCATCAGTTGCATAGAACATGAGAGCAGAAAAAAAATTGTTTCTGCACAACTTTTTTTTCTTTCAGTTTTCAATAATAATATGTTAAGCTACATGAGATCCCATTGCAGCACTACTTGCAGATCAGACGACAAGCTGTAGCACCATTTTTTTTTTTTTGGAAATGAGATATTTAGCCTTTTCACAAGTAATTTGATGTATACATTCACACTGATATGAAGTAATCACGCATTAATATCGGAAGCAAATGTTGACAAACACATCAAAAGAAACGAAAGATCTCCACCTGCACAACAACTAAAAGCACTAGGAAACAACATATTTGACATAAAGGTTCAACCTTTAAGATAATGAGGCATGGAGAAAAGCCTGCAAGAGGAGGGTACCCGACAATGTTTGCCACGGGGAGGCGGTGAGGCGTTTGTGACTCTTGGGCGTTTGGCCGGTGACCGGAGCCGGAACAACCACCAGCGCCGGCAGCAAGATGACGACCAGTAAAACGAGAGGAGAACAGGAAGAAACCCTCCACCCAGCTCTCCTGCATTGCATAGCGCCAGTCCTGCAAGCACAAAAATTCCACATTTTTTGCCCAACGAAACAGCGGGGGGCAGCAAATGTCAGCTCCTTTTGTGCGATTTCACGGCCAGGAAACAGAAAAAGGAACGATTTTTAAGGGGTTTCCTTGATGATCCAGAGAGATTAGAGAAAAGGGAATGGAAATGGAGGAGGAAGCAGTGGAAGATGGTCTCCAGCTGTTTGCCTTTGCTGCTCTCTCGTTCCTTACAGGAAGTAGAGCAGTAATTTAACACTGCTCATTAACTCCTGCTTAGGAGGCTAATTACTTAATTAGAGCTCAGTTTAACTCATAAATGGTCCATCCAAGTCTGTGCAATTACATTAATAATGGTTTGCTAAATTGTGATTTGAAGTGAAAATTTAGTGCTGAACCACCCAATAAATGCTCTTCATGTGGTGCTGCAATTGGACCTCATGGTGGGTGCCAGATTCAATTTCAGATAATCCAAGCAATTAGAAGTGACTAAATTGGCATACTTTTTGTTTGCTTTGCTAGAGAAAATATAGAAAAAAAATTGGAAAACTACTGCCTTGCAATTTCTGGTGTGTTATGAAATAAGTTAGTTGGCGCGGATGGTTAGCGAGTTTATATCCCGAGTTGAGGGACCGGGAGTTAGTAGCCTCGAGTTTGAGCTTCGGAGTTATCAATTTGACTAGGATTTATCATTCATCGTTGTCGTCTGAATATCGAATTAGTCGGATGTTAGTAATCCTGGACACCGATGAGATTTTACCCATAGACTAAAAGTAATAAGTTAGTTGGCGTAGATGGTTAGTGAGTTTGTGTCCCGATTTGAGAGATCAAGAGTTAGTAATCTCGAGTTCGAGCTCCGGAGTCATCAATTTGACCAGGATTTATCATTCATCGTTGTCATCTGAACATCGGATTAGTCGGATGTTAAATAATCCTGGATACTTATGAGATTTTATCCATTGACTTACAAAAAAAAGTTATGCATGCATGAATTAGTTTTTGGCATCAAGTATGAGATAAATTTGTATGCTACTTGTTTTGGTACCAATTTTGATTCAGATAACAACATTTTGATGTTTGTGTCTTCATAACTTTGAGATACTTGAAAAGGCAAAAGGGTCCTGCAGTGAGTTAAACAGGAACATGGAGGGGGCCATGGGGTTGTGTGATCCTTCCATTTGGAGTTTGCAACACATAGGAATTTGGATCCAATGCTCTTGTATTTTTTTATTTTTTGGATTTGGTGGAGAAAATATCAACTGTATCAAGGCCTGAGAGATAATCTGACCAATAATGGGCCTTCTGTGTGTCATTTGGATATGGAAATAAAGTACTTGATGCTCTGCCATGGGCCCATCTAATATAAATAGTAATACTCAGATGACATTCCATCAATGAGGAGTGACTTTTGCTCAATGATTCTTTTTCCTTTTCACCATGAACATATAAGTTCTTAGTTCTAGATCCTTTTTTAAGAATTTAAAGATTAGAATATATAGGATATTCTATCATTTGAATCGTTAAATTTATGATGTATAACTAAAAATAAATAATTTATTCAAGATTCATATTTTTTATTTATTTTTATCAATCATAAATTTCAGATCTAATGAGGCACATCTTCATTAAATATTTTTTTTTAATTATTATCATATTTTTTGAATGGTAATTCAGTATCATTTTTGGGCTGCACGTCTAGTTCAAGGAAAAAAAAAATTAATATTAAAAAAATTAAAACTCGAAATCTATTATTATAGTAAGAAGTTTTTAGAAAATAGATGAAGGGAACAAATATTAACCTCCTTTTTGGACCTCCAAATAATGTTATGAAGTTGAATGGATTTCAATATCTCCCTCTTTATTTTCTTCCCATGGCTGATAACAATAAGCTCACGACAATTTTTGAGCATTCTGATTAGATAAAAATTTCCTTTAGATGTTTGCTAAATATCTTTTAAAATAATACTTAGAATTTAGTGGATGAAACTTTATAAGTTACTCACATCCATCAGCTCATAGAATTAGAGTTTAGAAGATGAACACTTATTTCTTTTATATATTTTTTTATTTAAAAAATATTTATAAATTTCATATTACATACTTTATTTTTTAAAAAAATATTAGTCTCTATTTTTTTTATCATCGCAAACATTATTTATATTTTTATTTAAAATTAGTTCTTTTCTTCTTTAAAAAATAAAATATTTTTAAATAAACTAATATTATTGAATAATAAATAAATTATTATGTATACCATAAAAGTATCTTATATAAATAGACGAGAGAGAAATCACAAAGACACAAAAATTTAACGAGGTTCACCTTTAACTAAATTACGTTCTCGGGCGACAGCTAAAGTTCTTTTTTTATGTGAAAAAATGTTAGATGATATAAGATTTTGAATAATCCAAACCTTAGTGTTTATATGTAGACTCTCAGTACAAAATAGAAAATAAAAAATCTAAAGCCGTCTAAATTTCGAGGGCTCCGCCCCGAAGCCCTTGCAAGCCTCCATCAGACTCGCTGATCGGGCAATGAGACTCCCATATAAAGCAGCTACAAAAGCTATGCCCGTCAATCGAGTAGGTGATTTTGGATTAGCTCCTGGGATTTTGGGTTGTTTTACTCTCTTTCAAACAGTAGACGACGGTTTCGCCATCCCCAATTATTCGAACGATTGTGATGTATATGAGATTATATGAGTTTATCATTGGGTTAAGATTTAAAATATGATCAATGAAACCTATGCTATTGTTTTTGTTAAACTAACTTATCATCGGCTAATTAAACCATTAACCTTGTCACACAAAGTCTATGTCAAATTGGACCTCAAAGTCGCCATGAGTGAGACCTATTAGGAAAATAATACGAAATCCTAAACATATAATTTTTGTATTATGTAACAATGACATAATATAGCAGAAGACATTTGGATCGATAGGATAGTAACCGATCCAATCATCAAGAATGAAATTGCTAAATGATATTATATCTTTATTTTTTTGGTAGATTGAGATGGTTTTTGTTTTGAAGAGTCACAAATTCATAAAGATCTTATTAAGAATTTCGATAAACATAATCAGAAGAATGAGTAATATAATGAAAATGAGTTAAAAGAACAAAAAATAATGGAGGATCTATAAATAATTGATCGGCTGATCACAATACCTTTCTTTTTATTTTCTTAAATTTAATAAATTTCATAGAAGGACCTCGAAGTTGCCATGCATGAGTTGTATAGGAAATAATAAGAAATCTTAAAAGAGAATAATAAGATCATATTTTTGTATTATTATTCTATAATAATGACATAACAAGATTGCGGTAACTAACCTCGCTTTTAGAAATGAGAGTCATCAAGATCAAAATTTAAAAGAGATACCAACAAAAGTTTGAATGAAATGATAAAGAGTTCTTCTTTATTTAAGGAGGTCTCGAATTCGAACTCTAATATAAATCAGTCGAGACTAATAATCTCTCACAAATTTAAAAAAAGATCTTACTGTTAAGTTTTTTTTATTTATATTGGTATTGTTTAGATTTTGTAGAATCACAAGTTCATAATATCTTATTAAGCATTCTTATATGCAATTTTTTTTAAAAAAAAATGATTTTATAGCATGAAAACTAGTTAAAAGTTAAAATATCACTTAACGGACTATCCATAAACATTAGTTGGGTTAATAACAACAAACTCTTACCTTTTCCTTTTTAACTTCGTAATTATTCTTTTATATGTTTATTTGACTAGACCATAAAATCATACGATTCGATGTTAGAAGTAAGAGTGCAATGGATTGTTTTTTTTTCTAATTACGAATAATCAATCATAGGATCTAGTTCATTTCTTATGAATAAATGATTATACTTCAAAATATATTAATACACGTGTATAATGAAATACTTTAATTAGAATTTCAATGAGTGTTTTGTGCACGTATATATAGAACTCCAAATATGCTCACGAAACATCATCCATTGAAAGCCCCCAAATCTTTCAATTGTTAGAGCATTTTTAAATTTTCTTAAATTCAGAAATAATAGAATTCTAGGAAATTTATATTTTTAATAGCTAAGGTTCTATTTGACATGTACAAATGATTAATAACGAATAATGATTGGTGATTAAAAATTAGCGAGTAGCGATAGCAAATTAATTATTAAATTTAATAAAAGTATTTGATAAGTGCAGCGTTTGAACCAAAATCAATAAATATAAAATGACTAAAAAGGTACAAATAATTATTTAATGATACATTAATATATGTGTCATAAATTTAATAACATATTTTTTTAACTATTTTAATATTAATAAATAATAATAAAATAAATAGTTGTTCAAATGATTTATAATTTAATAAATAATGATAAATAATAAAGTGATCATGCAGTATAAAATAATAAGTGTATCAGATAGCTAGTAATTAATATTAAAATATTTTGTGGATATGTATGAAAATAAATTTTAATACGCTTGTTGCTATCCTAAATGTTGATATGTCAAGCGTTTCAAAATGTTGAGTTCCAATCGCTTATCACTATTATTAATTATACTTGTCAAATATTTTAAATAACGTATTAACTTAGTCAACACGTTACGCGCTACTGTAGACACTATCTTAGAGGCGTGCCAAATAAGGCCTAAATTTATATCAAATGAACGTTAAGATTATCTTCCTCAATTATATATATATATATATATATATAAGTTTTCAAGTAGAAGGTTATGAAAATAAGATTTATAAATTGAGAAAGTTATTTTATATTTTAAAACAATCGTGTTAACGATGGTATTTAAAGTTTCATAGAAAGATGGTCTAATTTGGGTTCAAATCAAATAATTTGGATTATTATGATATTTTTTGTAATTATATATGAATGATATTTTGCTTATCGAGAATGATGTGACGATGTTCATCAACAAAGTGAAAACAAAGCTGAGAAGGAAATTTGAAATGAAAATAGGGAATAAACGTCGTATGTGCTTGACATTCACTATACGAAAGAGAAGTTCAAAGATATGGAGCTTGAGTTATCATCAATATATAAATAAAACACAAAAGAGGTTTAGGATGTAGTATGTCAGCACAATATTTATGTCACTTATGATTAGGAAAAATATTTAATAAAAAAAAGTATCACAATATAAAGAAATTTTTTAGAAATCCGAGATTAGAACTATTATTCGGTTTGATCAAAGGATCACTTTAAATGTATCGTGATAATCAAATCAAGATTGTTTAATAATGATGTCAATAGTTAAAAATACAAGAACATTGAGCTAGAATATTATTATATTTAAAAGGGAAAAAGAAGTATGTTGCGTAGGGGTGTTCACGGGTCGGGTTTGACCCGACCCGAATCCAAATCCGATCCAATCCGTTTAATTTTGTTCGGGTTGGGTTGGGTCGGATTGATGACAAAATAGTCATCGAATCTGATCCAGTCCGATCTTAAATGGATCGGTTTGGATCGGGTCGAGTCATCGATTTATCCGATTGAATTTTTTCATGTATTTTTAATTATTTTTTTTATAATACTTAACATCAATTATATTTTAAAAAATAAGAAAACATATTTTTTTCAATGTTTCATAATGATTTAAAGGATATAAAGTATAAATGTGTAATATACTTTAATTTTAAAATAATAGAATATTCTTATTAAGAATAAATTAGTTTAAAATTAATAAAATATATATAAAAATTTGGGTCATCGGGTTGGGTTGGGTCGGGTTGATCGGGTTCGAAAAATTGAAATTCGTACCGACCCGTTGATGATTGGGTTATGATCGGGTCGGTTCGGGTTCGACCCGATCAACGATCCGATCCGACTCAATTGAGATTGGGTCGGTTCGGATCGTCGAGTTCATCAGGTCGATCCGACCCGGTGAACACCCCTAATGTTGCGCCTGTGGGTGCAATAATTACTGCGCCTACAGGCTCAGCCATCCGATAGCATGCAATGCACATCATGGATGTGCACTCTATGCACATCAGACGGCTGCACCTGTAGGCGCAGTAATTAATGCACCCATAGGCGCAATACAATATGCCCCCTATTTAAAATAAAGAAAACAAACTGACATAAACCTTATATATTGATCAATTATCTTACGAAGTTAATTCCAATTGAAGAATTAAAAAAAAATATTGATTTGATGAGACTCATAAATAATTGAGTTAACATAAAAATTCATGGAAAAAAAGTCAATATAATATCTCAAATTAATATTATATGAACAATGAGAGTATTAAGGCACTACACAAATAATTAAAATGTTAAAAATTGCATGATCATATTGCTCAAAGGGAAAATATTAGAATGTTATTTGTTATGATCATTATGAAGATGATGCTCGTTTGAATTATCAATAAGTCATTATGATCATGAGACTTATCGGTTGGGAACTCTATTTTTTTCTAAATTATTTTCGTAAGTTATAACAGATACGATTCAATAATTGAAATCAAAATTCATAAAAAATAATAATATAAGATCTTATCAATAACTCTAATTATTAAAAAGATCATACTATAATTAAGCTAGATTGACATAATTAATAATGATAGAACGTATATTGATTTAGATAGTAAAGAAAGATATGAATATTAATAATAGAAGCATATTAATATGCTTTTGTAGTTAGATGCATCTCATACGATCAGAGAATATATAAAGATATGTAAGCTCACGAATAATATTTCAATTAACATTAAAAATATGGATGAACCCACCTTTAATATTTCTCTTGATAATAATTTATTTTTTTCATTTACAAATAAGTTCCATAGGTTTGATGGCTAAATTAAAAACAATAACTACCAAGAATAAGGATGAAGAAAAAAAAATTATGATTCTCATTCTTTCTGCATATATGTTATATCTTTATTTTTTAGGTTATTTTCATTTTTCTCTTCTCAACTATCGTAAAATTTTAAATCTATCTCTAAATATAAAATCGGACAAAAGTAGGTATAAACTTTTCTTAATCGGGCGATTTCATCCAACAGTCTGTTTTTTTTATTTTTTTAAATTATTTTGATATATTAAATAATTATTTTATTTTTCTTAATAAAAATTAAAATTTATCCCTCTTATCTTCTGTCTCCTCTAGCTCCCTCTTTCTCCTCTCTCTACACTCGCTATTGCTCTCTCTCTCTCTCCAAAAAGTAGGTATAAACTTTTCTTAATCGGGCGATTTCATTCAACAGTCTATTTTTTTTATTTTTTCAAATTATTTTGATATATTAAATAATTATTTTATTTTTCTTAATAAAAAATTAAAATTTATCCCTCCTATCTTCTCTCTCCTCTAGCTCCCTCTTTCTTCTCTCTCTACACTCGCTATTGCTCTCTCTCTCTCTCTGCAATGCGCGACCTTGTCGAAACGAGCTCGCCGGAGTGAGCTCACCGCTCGCAGCGATGAGCTCGCAACGGCAAGTTGCGAGCTCGCCGGAGCGAGCTTGTAGGTGAGAGTGCATAGAGAGCGGGTGTAGAGAGACTGAGTATATATATATATAGAGAGAGAGGAGAGAGAGCACATTTCAAAGAGAGAGGACATATATATAATATATATATATATATATATATATATATATATATAATTAAGAAAATAAAGAATTAGATTGTTGGATGAAATTATTCGATCGAGAAAAAATAGATTTATTTCAACCCCATTTTATAATTTTGAAGTAGATCTAAAATTTTACGATAAATGAGAGGAAGAAAATAAAAATAACATTTTTTTATTATCATCATAATTGTTAAAATTATGCTTCTCTAATTACCTAATTATCTCGACTTTAGTTGGCATCTGTCCATATTTCCAATACCAGTTCATTTGAGAATAACAAACTCATATCTTTCTTTTATTTTTCCTTATGACGTGTTTGTAATGTGGGCAGGGTAGCAAAGGTATCATATCATAACTGTATCAGCAACGGATGGGGAGAAGAAGGAGGAGGAGGAGGACATGGAGGCGGCAGCAACAGCAACAGCACAGCAGCTGCTTTGCTTTGCTATAAAATGACAAGTGCTGCACACATCTACACGGTTTCCCTTCTCTTCGCGTGTCCGCACAATTAAACAATTCCTCCTCCTCCTCCTCTTCCTCCTTTCGGCAGGTGGTTCCAAAAAGCTCCTCTCTTTGTTCTTGTTCCCACTCGCCACCGCCCGAAACTTGGGATCGCAGTTGGCAGCAGAGAAAAAAAAATCGTATTTTTTTTAAAAGAAAAGGAACTAATGGAGTGGAGAGAAAGCAAAGAATAATAAGGACAGGCGAACGCGAAAAAGGAGCTGCTTTGAATGGTAGGTACCGTGCGTTCATTTTTTTTTTCTTTCCTCTTCTTCTTCATTTGTTTCGTATTTCCAACTAAGAATTCTTCAATGTAACGATTCCTCTTTTTTTCGTTCCTTGAATCGCTTCCTGAGGTTTCATTTCCTTTTTGATTCATTGATCCTGGAGATGAACAAAGTTGCGACCTTTGTCAGATTCCGTATACGTTGTCGGCCAATTGATCAATTATTGGGCGTGATTTCTGTTTGGCTTCTCGTTCTGAATTCGTCATCAAGATTGGATTTTTAGCGGGGTTCCTTCGTCAAAATTCGGCCTTTTTTTTTTAATCTCTGAGTTGAGCATTGATCGATCGATAGATCGAAACGATGTCTGGCTACGTCGGGGTCCTCGTCTCGGATCCCTGGCTTCAGAGCCAATTCACACAGGTCGAACTGCGAGGCCTCAAATCCAAAGTAAGTTCTTCTTCTTGGCGCGTGGAATGGATTCTTCTGTGCAATGTTGGTCGTCGATTGACGTTTGTGGGGGTTTCCGGCAGTACGTCTCGACAAAGAGGGAGTGCGGAGAAGTGACGGTGGCAAATGCGCCGCAGGTGATGGCCAAGCTGAAGGGTCTCAATGAGGCGCTTACGGAGGAAGAGATCGCCGGAATCCTCGGTGAGACGTACAATGACAGCAACCATGAGATGGACTTCGAAGCATTCCTGCAGGTAATCCATCACTCTCTCTCTCTCTCCGAAGATTGCCTTTGGATCTTCCATCTGAATTTGTAGAATTACTCAATCTGCGCAGGCATATCTGAACCTGCATGATCGAGCAACTGACAAACACGGCAGCAGCGGCGCAAAGCATTCCTCATCATTCTTGAAGGCGACGACCACCACACTGCTTCACACCATCAGTGAATCAGAACAAGCTTCATATGCAGCGCATATCAACAGCTATCTTGGGGATGATCCGTTTTTGAAGAATTATCTCCCACTGGATCCAGCTTCCGATGACTTGTTCAACCTCGCCAAGGACGGCGTGCTCCTCTGGTAAGATTTCGTACTACAAAACTCTTTCAGTTTGTAGTATTGGATCAGTATTTTTCAGTTGGGATAGTTACCTGAGAAATGAAAATAGAGTCTTGAGTCTTCTTCTTGAACTTGCATCAGTAAATTGATTAATGTTGCGGTGCCGGGGACTATCGATGAGAGGGCAATCAACACAAAGAGAGTGCTAAACCCCTGGGAGAGGAATGAGAATCACACTCTTTGCCTGAATTCTGCAAAAGCAATTGGTTGCACAGTGGTTAACATTGGAACTCAGGACTTGATTGAAGGAAGGGTAAGTATAACCATGTATCTTCTATTTATCCTACAAGTAAAAGTATCTAATTCTCTTCAATAGCATCATATTTGACTAAAATGATTCAAAGTAATTCGACTCTAACTGAAGGCTTCTACTTGCCGCTGATTTGGTGCTTGTAAAATGAGTGAAAGCATCCATAACTATCAAAATGCCTTAATCATGATGATAACTAAGTGATTTGAAAATCGCTACAAATTTACGGAACCTCTTCAAAAGCACACATTTCTGATATCTGTTTAACCCATTATGTCACCTTATTCTCAACAAAATCAAACATGCTACAAAACTTAAATTTGTTCATTACATGAAGCATGCGCGTCAAATCAAATCAAATTGACTCTTGGATATTACTAATATGATGTCCTGTTACTAAAGCTATTTTTTTCTGTTCCTGGAGTTTTCCAATATTAGTGATTTATTGCATCAGAAAATACAAAATTCTATCATGTTGTGTATCTAAAAATCATTCTGAAGAGCTCTCTATGTACATTGTCACAATTGTTCATCTTGATATTCTTTTCTTTTTCTTTCCCTTCATTTCGTATTTATTCATAGCAATCTGCATTATGTGCTGATGGAAACATTTTGTGCTATGCAGCCTCATTTACTACTTGGATTGATATCTCAGATTATAAAGGTACACTTTTTAGCCTTCTTTACAATATCTAGACTCTTAGGACAGAGAATTTGATGGAGATTGGAAGGTGGATTATCTTCCCTTTTTTTAGCATTGGAAGCTTATTTACTTTATTTACAGTTCTCCTAATTATGTGATATGCATAACAATACCTGGGATGCCTCCTTATCAGATACAACTATTAGCAGATCTCAACTTAAAGAAGACGCCTCAACTTCTAGAGTTGATAGATGACAACAAGGTTTTTCAATCCATCTTGCTTACTAGTATTTGAAATTTTTTGTCAGTAAAATATGCCATCATATGATTTTTGTTTTTTGGTATGTATCTTGGCGCCATGTTATACAGGATGTGGAGGAGCTCATCAATTTACCCCCAGAAAAGATGTTGCTTAAATGGATGAACTTTCATCTTCAGAAGGCAGGATACAAAAAGACAATTACAAACTTCTCTTCTGACATAAAGGTAATGTGATCATCTACCAAGTAAAGATCTTTCTACCTAGGACCAGAACATCTGGGCGTACCAGCACTTCATCAAAGTATGCAATATTCATACAGCTAACATTAAATTCTTTATCCTTGAACTATTAAACAGGATGCAGAGGCTTATGCATATCTTCTTAATGTTCTTGCTCCCGAGCATTGTAATCCAGCAACTCTAGATGCTAAAGATCCAACTGAAAGGGCAAAATTAGTTCTTATGCATGCAGAGAAAATTGATTGCAAAAGATATTTGACAGCAAAAGACATTGTGGAAGGTTATTCAAATCTCAATCTTGGTTTCGTTGCACAAATATTTCACCACAGGTATATTGTTAAATTATGTTTGTTTTTGCTCTGAAATGAAAGTGCCAGTTTTTTTTTCTGTCAGGGGGTGAGGGATGACATCCATGTCAATAGTCATCCATATTTAAATAAATGCATTTAAAAAAAGAACAGATGAGAAATGTCAACATGTTCACGGCATAGACTACATGTTGCATCTGAATCCTGTGTCCACCGAGCTTTATATGACTTAGTGAGAAACCATATTAAGGAAGTGTTTTGACTTTCAACGAAATACCGACTTCTTGTGTTGCGATTTCTTCGTCTTTTTTTTCCATGTGCCTGTATAATGATTTTTTTAGTTTAAAGTTGAGAAGATTTTTGGACTCTCTTGAATTTAAATGTCACCACTTAGTAAGTCAAGCTTGTTTTTACTTCTTTCATTTCATCCAATCTTCTGGATATGCTTTGCAGGAATGGTCTATCAACAGACAGCAATAGTATGACATTTGCTGAGATGATTCATGATGATGTCCAAGTATCTAGAGAAGAGAGAGCTTTCAGGCTGTGGATCAACAGTCTTGGAATTGCTTCATATGTCAATAATGTCTTTGAAGATGTCAGAGATGGGTATGCACATTTTGCCGTGGGTTGAATCCTTGAAAATGATAGTAACTAATATCGGGTTATTCAGGTGGGTCCTTTTGGAAGTTCTCGACAAAGTCTCTCCGGGTTCAGTCAACTGGAAACATGCGACAAAGCCTCCCATAAAGATGCCTTTCCGCAAAGTAGAAAATTGCAACCAAGTTGTAAAGATAGGAAGGCAATTAAAATTCTCACTAGTCAATGTGGCGGGTAATGACATTGTTCAGGGAAACAAGAAGCTAATACTTGGTATGTTTTAGGTAATTTCAGCTCAAGTTTCTTTCCGATCTAAGATTGTGGTGTATATGGGTTATGGAAGGTGGTTGCTCAAGTAATAGATTGGTTGTCGTATTGTTCTTTTATTGCAGCTTATATGTGGCAATTGATGAGGTGCAATATATTGCAACTTCTAAAGAACTTGAGATTTCACTCTCAAGGAAAGGAAATGACAGATGCTGATATTCTGAAGTGGGCCAATCATAAAGTGAAGAGTGCAGGCAGAAATTCTCAGATGGAGAGTTTTAAGGTCAGATTACTGTAACTTTTTGTTTGTTTTTTTTTTCTGATAATTTCATTATCATATCTACTTAGGAAATCTGACTTTGTCTTACTTCTGTTCTTCAGGATAAGAACCTGTCCAATGGCATATATTTTCTTGAACTCCTCAGTTCTGTGGAACCAAGGGTTGTCAATTGGAACCTTGTTACAAAGGGTGAAAGTGGTATGTCAAATCAAGCTGCTAAATTGGAATGTGTTTTAAGACTTTTTTTGTGCAGATGTATAAAGGATTATGTTGTTCTCCACTATTAAGTTTAAGTTTGTTTCTAAACTTCCGGAAAATACTACTGATCAAATGCAGATGAAGAGAAGCGTTTGAATGCTACGTACATAATAAGTGTGGCGAGAAAACTTGGCTGTTCTATCTTCTTGTTGCCTGAGGACATCATGGAGGTAATATCACCATAGATGCCTATATTTAAGTATCTACATTCTGTTAACCAGAAAAAAAAAACTCATGCATTCTAAGCATGAACAATAATGTCTCAGAATCTATCAGAAAAGTTAATTCATAGTATCCTTGATTTGTCAAGGAATGACGTGTATTCTTCGAGATTTAAGCTCAATTATCTCCTGTACATGATCTGCCAAGAAGAAAACATAGTCTTTACTTTTAGAGGTTACACTTATTTGCAGGTAAATTCAAAGATGATTCTAACTCTCACTGCCAGCATCATGTATTGGAGCCTCCAGCAACCTGCAGAAGACTCCGACCGTTCTGACGTCTCTGGAGATGATTCTTCCATTCACAGAGCTTCTTCAGAGGTCTCTCTTGATGACACAACGTCTGAGAAAGTTGTTTCATCTGACGACGGAGAAGATGGAAGCCCCACAACAGAAAGCATTTCGAATCTCACATTAGATGATGCTGCTTCAGAAACTTCAGAGGTGGATAGTTCCAATGCTTCTGGAGGAGGATAACATGCTCAATTTTATGCATGAATTGCAGAACAATAAGCTAAGAAATGAGCAGAAGGAAAATGAAGGAGATGAAGGAAATGGTCAGGGGTATCTGTAACAAGGTTCACTCTTCCATGTAGCTGGAGAGGCTTCCATCTGAAAACTGAGGGATGAGGGAATATTTAGTCCTTCCTCATCTTTGGACAGTTTTATGAAACAAAAAAGAATATACATGTATAGGCATATTTAATATTCTAGTTATTATAGGCCTCTTTTTTATGTGCTTCTTAGAGGACAAAGAGATAAATAAGGAATAAGAAGTATATTTTGTCTCTTATCATATTTTCTTAAATCTTTTACTGCAAAGAATTGTAAAGTCTCTGAGAAATTAAATCTTATGGAAAAATATTGTTCTAAGTATGCATCAATGTGAAGAAAAAATTGGAACTAGTTTACAAATGTCATGTTTCTTGGATTCCAGAGCAGACAAAATGCTGGTTTGGACATGGAATATGAACTGCAAAAGCAAACTTCAAGTTACATTTCTCTTTCATGTCCACTAAAAAAATGATGAAACAGAAGTTTCACAAAGAATGTTTCAACTCTTAATATCTTTTTGTAGTCCAAAGCTTTTCTTCTTATTAATTTTTGGATTTCAAGTTGGCTCGTAAGACAATGAAACATTTTAGATAGTTCCATATGGATATTTCTCTTTTGCAGTAATTATTATAGGAAGACATCACTAGATAGAGTCATGAAGATCAAGTCATAGATAGAGGCATGCATGTCAGTGTCATGTTGTGTTAAATATTAATTTAATGCACGACAGATATGAACATTTCTGCTGTTGTTTTCTGTAAGATACAAATTAAAGATTCAAGGCATTAAAGGTCGCCGATATTTCCTTGTTTTCCAATTCAAAAAAAAATATCAAATGTACATAAAACTAATGCAAAACAAAAAGGTAGTTGGTTGGCTAGCAACCGAAACCAACAGTTAATCTATGACATTTTCGTTTCATAGAACTTCAGTGACCTTTGGCCTTTGATATCAGGGAGACAACCCAACATTACACCAGCCTGCCGCGGCAAATTCGCCTTGTCTGAATACAGGCCAGGACGTGGACATCTTGAAGAAACTAATCGTTACTCGTTCGTCTTGAGAGTACTGAGTCGTCTCAGTCTTTCATCGAGCTCGGCCATGACTGCTGGTTCCTGCTTTTTCCTCTCCTTTGTGATTGCGTTGGCCGTCATGGAACCAATTTTATCGAAAGCCACCTATGACCACATTTAATGAACGCATAAAGATTTTAACTAGGAATATGGATGATCTCTTTCTTTTGATAAATCCACAAAAGTCATGAAAAAGTTTTCTGATTTAGAGCAGCCGTAAGAAGCAAACTGTCTTATTTGCTTAAAATCATGTTCTTGTGTTCTTGTATTAGGCCAGTGGCCTCCTTATGTAACCGAAAAAAAAAATGTTCTTGTGTTCTTTCCAAAAAGCAAATTGTCAAGCTATAGAAAAAAAAGGAGCTTCAACATGATAAAATGTCACACTATCGAATTGAAAGTTCTCACCGTTAGCAGCTCATCCGGGTCATATAGATGATGGGTGGTTGTCTGCAAGATATCGATCACATCACCAATTTGATGTGCACTTAATAACTCTTCTTCCTTCATCTGGAATAAAAAAATGTTGCAGAAATTAAATGTCTCTGTAGGGAAGCATTATTTCCTTTCGTTTGTTGGCAATAACATTCCTCCCATGTTTTTATAGTAACATTTTAAAATAACCAAAAACAGCAGCATATAAAGTGCATATATACCTTAAATATTGCCAAGGCTACATGGAAAAGAACTTTGGCCCCCTCGTTGAAAAGGACATCCCAAACCCGTAAAGTTGTCTGCAAAAAGATTCCATCCAAAATGTTGATATGTTTAAAGATGTGATAGTAGTGTACTTATAACCTCAGGAAACATAATGCAAATTAAGGCAAAAGATCTCATTCATATGTGCAAGATGCGTCATTTTGAAAATCCTTATTTACTTACACAAAGGTCAAATTTAAAAAGGTGAACCATTAGCAAATGAAGTTCCGCAATTTAAACTGTGAATTATAACTATAAAGCTTATCCATTTCTTCGAGTACATTGCTTCATGCTTATTGAGAAATAGCGAAAGATTGCGTAGTTTTGTGTCTTACCTCTGAAGGTAAGCTCTTTGAAAAGAGGCACAGGAACCATTCTGTGGCTACGAGAGAGACATCAAACCCGATAGCTTCAAGGTGATTACCTACTCTGAGTTTTCAAGTAAAACGTTCAGCAACAAGATTTTATCAATATTCTGAAGTGGGAAAGCAAACATTATCCATAACCAAAAGAAAACATTAGGTGCAGATATGAAGAGATGAAAGTAAAACCTTGGGCATTTTTTTGCTAGCAGATCTCTAAATACCCTTTGCTCTACGTGGCATCCAGAAAGATTGTCGGTGTAGCAATCACTAACCAAAACATTTTCTAAAAGGACAGAAAGCATCCAAAAAGCATCTTCCTCAGTTTTCATCACTAACAGCAGAAGGGCAGCAACATAATTCAAACCCTGTGATAATTGGTTACAAATTAGATCCTATGAAACAATGCTTGCAGCAATCTGTTGTGTGCCATGGGAACAATGACCGCCATTTTTACCTGGCAATAACCAACATCTGAATCTCGAAATGAATATCCAACAAGGACACGGCGTAGGGACGCCTGGCCTTCAGGACTGTCCAACCACGGATGGGAGGGGAAAGTTCGTGGAAGGTCCTGCATTTTGAAAGATTATCAACTCAATAATTCAATGATTCGAAAAAACTTTGCGGGACTGTCCAAACACGGTCGATACAGTTGATGGTTTTTAATGCATGTCTTGGTTATCAAAATTAAATCATTCTGCTGGTGAAAAGCAAAGCAATACAGGATGATCCATGGAACAGTGCATACCCACACCACAAAATATGAACATGGCTCCAACTACTCAGCCTATAGATCATGCCAAATGCATAAGCAAAGAATTAAGATAAAAAAACAGCATATTTTACCGAATTTCTCGCATATGTAATGACTATCAAGAACTCACATGATCAATTTGCAGTGTTGCTGGTGTCACCTTCCCTTCTGTAGCCCTTATAAGGTCATCATAATAGCTCTCCGGCACGGTCGACCGCTTCTTGGCCGCGCCGGACACCGAAAGCCACACCTTGGGCCTCAGCACCGGAGGTATCCCTTTCCTTATAAGCTTCTTCAAGGTCATAGCATTGGCAATCTTCGAGAGCTTCAACGTCGCAACGCCGATCCTCTCGCTGCCGTTGGACGAGATTTGCGGCTGAAGGTACCAGTTTGCGCCTTTGCTCGCCTCGAGCGCCCACCATACCTTGCCCTGCTCCCTAACCCTCTCCCTCACCTCATTCAGCACATTGACGTCGTCGATGTTTCCTTCAACTGCAAATTCATAGAGGTCCTCAAATTTGACGACGAGGTAGTTGGCCTTCTTTGGGATGGAGGAGGTGATAATGGTGGTCTCCCTGGACGTGGAGGTGGCCGCGGTCATCCAATAGGGCCTTCTCCTCTGTGCCAATCCTCCATTGGAGACCTCCCTTTCGGCTTGAGTTCCGAACATCCTTTAAAAGGCCGTCTTTGGATTCCCAGAAACGAAACAGCTCCGGATTTAGGATTCAGCAGCAAAGACATCAACTTGCAGCGAAAGAACTAAAGGGAAGCCAATAGCATTGTCCGGAGGCACGAAGGATTCGTTCTCTCGAGGAGTAAAAAAAAAAAAAAAAACGGGTCTTTTATGAGAGAGTTCAAGAAAAGATGAAATCTTTCTGACAATTTTGAATCCCTGAAACGTTCACGAGGCAAAGATCATCTATATGAATCGAGAAAGAGAAGAAATGGCCAGAAAAGGTGGTTCTTTTGGAGATTGGTTAGGTGAAGAGGAAAGGGTCAAGGTGCATCAAACGTTGAAAGATTGCATTTGACAGAAGAAAAAAAAAAGAATCCTCATTTAACCCCCAAAAAAGATGATTTTGGTGAAAGAAAGCGACAGCAGCGCTCTTTCATCTCTCAGGAGCAGGAAATACCTCACAGAAAAGAGATGGAAATCTCCATTGCTGAGGCCAAGGAATATGGACAAGGTTTCCCTGAAGCCAAAGGAGCTGCCTTTCCGAGGTGGAGGGCCTTCTCATGGAGGAGGAGAGAGGAGAGATGGTGGAGGAGGAGGAGACCCAGGAGAAAATTTTGGGTGATGTTTTTATTTAGCAGGATGATACATGTATCCAAAACATCTTCTACAATTTAGCACCCAACTTAGATTTTGCTGAGTTGTGATTACCAAAGTAGCCTCAAAAACAGTTTGCTACCCTGAGTTGACCAAAATAGAACATGTCTAATCAAAGATGATTGACATGATAACGAATCTGCATCTAGTAATCTCGAGTTCGAGTTCCGAAGTTGTCACTTTGATCAGAATTTACCTCTGCCGCTTTCGATTCGAACATATTCAGATGCAAATAGCCCTTGACATCGATGGATCGTCACCGAAAAAAAAAATAGAACATGTCTTTAAAACACATGTCACAAGCTTTCCAAGACCAGTTCCATTGTATTAAAAGTCTGAATAATTCTGCAGCCCCACACCCAAATAATAATCAAGTTAATTACTATGATCTCTGACCCTTTCTTGTCCTTTGTTTCTGCACATTGATCAATGATAATGCAAGTGTTCTGATCTGAATCCAGTCTTAACAGACACCACATTTTTTGTCTAATCTTGTTTTGGGTAATATATTGTTGCTTCTCATGTCTGATTACTTGGATTTCAGGGATGTTCTGACCAAGCAACCAAATCCATGGGTAGCATTATCCATTTAGTACATAAAAGGTTGAACCTTTTTTTTTGTATCTTGAGATCATATGTATGATTATAACTAGTTACCAGCTTACCAGATCACTCCTAAGCATAATTAAACCCAAACATACTCATTTCTAGCAGCAGTAATGGCAACACCATAAAAGTGAACATACTGTAATGAAAAATGACAGAAAAACTTGAGGTTTTAATTGGGATTAGGAAGATGGGGAAAAATCCATGTTATTAGAATCGGACCGAATCGGTCAGTTCGATATGAGTTGGACCAATTAAAACCGGTCAAAAACTGAAAAAACAACAGTTTGAACCGATCATTTTTCATGAACCGATCGATTCAAGAAAAAAAATGAGTTGAAAAGAGAGAAATGGGTTTGGAGGTAAATGAGTCATGAAAAAAAATATATAGTTCAAGAACTTTTAAATCAGTTTTTATTTTTTATTTTTTTTAATTATAAAAGGATTTCTTTAATTGATATTTATGTTTAAATAAATAACTATTTAAGAAATATTTTTATTTAATATTTTTTATATCAAATAAAATGTTAATTGATCATAACTTTTTAAAATAAATTATTTTTTTATAATTAATAATTTATTTTTGATTCTTTATCTAAATTATAAAATATATTTTAATTTAATATTTTTTTAATAGTATCTGATTCGATCGTCCGATTTATTCGATTCGATCGATTAAATTTGATGTTCAATTCGGTTCTGACAATAATAACGGAAAAAATTTATGTGCCATGTGCGCTGCACGTTCGGTAGTTCATGCTTGCGAGGTTATCACTTGATAGTTATCTTCAAATTTGCATAGGGAATCAGAGAGGTGTTATTTTTTTTTTTTGTCCTTGAAAAAGAAGAGTGATAGTAACATATTTGGCCTTAGTTGTTGTTTCTTTTTTTTTTCACTTGACATCTCAATATTAGGAAATAGTTCAAGATGAACACACCCTTTCAAAAATAAGGATCATATCATTGTCATCTCAACTAATTTATCATCTCAAATCAATCTAACGATTGAAATTTTCTAAAAAAAATGAATAAAGAAGAACTACTAATTACATTTCATCTACATCCGTTGAGTAGTCTTAATTATTGTTACATTCCATCAGTCTTTATTGACGGCATTAATTTAAATCTTTTTTTATTGGAATTTTAATCACAGCTAAGTAGACTTCCACAACTTGGTCATAATTCAACCATTATATATAGAGAGAGAGAGAGAAAAAAAAATAAAGGAGTTGGGAAGAAGTGGCCAACAATATTTTTGTGACTGCAGGGCCCCCGACATCCATACACGTGTGTATCTACGATGTTCAAATTTGGACTCAAAATCTCATATCATAAATCATAATCTGAAAGTAAATTCAAACCTGACAAAAAAAAATCTTCATACTAAATTATTAGTATTTCCTTTTCATTATTTTTTGGGTAATTTTTTTTCATTATTTGAACTTAACATCCCTGCCAAACTTCATTATCTTTTAGTTTAAAGTAGGGCTGACAATAAATCAAACTATTCGTGAGCGGCTCGTGACTTAATCTATTTTGAGTCTTGTTCAGCTCGTCCTTTTAGATAAATTGCTCAAAAATTAAGATTTAATATTTTTATTTAAACAAACTTAATTCGTCTATATTAGATCTACCTTGTTAACTTATAAGGTCAACATATATAATTAATATATATTATAAAGCTTAAAAGTATTTAGTATATGAGCCAAAATTATTAATAATTTTGATTAAAAAAATTAAATATAATATTGAAAGAGGTACAATAAGTCACTTGTATTTGAAATTATTATTAATTTTAGTGTGTTAGATATGTACAATGCTAAAGTGCATAATACTTTATTTTTAATATTATAAATATAATTTAATATATATTTATTAATTAATAAATATGGCTTAATAAACTATTAAGCTAGATTAGACTTCTTAAATTTAATAAAAAAGACAGACCAAACTTAATTTGTAAGTCTATTATAGACATTTGACCTATCTCGTTTTTTAAACTTTTTAAATAAATTTGACCTATTTAAGTGTTGGCCTAGCTCGGCTCGTGTCTACCCCTAGACTTTAAAGTCTATCAATTGTGAAAAAGAAAACTAAAAAATAATTAGAGTTCAATCTGCTCCTGATTATAAATAAATAAAAGGCAGAAGAGAAAAACACCACAAACAGACCAATGTATGATGGAACATGAAAGATTACTTGAATCTGCACATGATTTAGTTCTCCTGGAGACTAACAGAAATATCATACAACATATCTGCAATGAGATGCAGATAACCCACTGGTTCAGATTTGGTGCACAAAATTTTACAGGTGCACAACTCAATGATGAACTCAGAACTCAACCAAAATACAGTGAACACAGAAAGTTTCAGGGTGGCTCAGTCATTCTCTAATCTCGCAATGTACTTGTCATAGAACTTTCCGGCTTGCTCGAGCTCGCCTAGTTCGGTGTAGCAGTCGGCTATGGCTCCATAGGCTTCTGTAATTCCAGATTCCTCTCCCGCTTTCTTGGATATGTTGAGAACCATTGTGTGGTACTTAATGGCTTCCTTATATTTCCCCTGCCTCTGCAGAGATGCTCCTGAAAAAGATGAAAATAGCCATGAGATGATCTATCTAACAGCATGAGCAGCATGATTGATTTTCCGTATTGTTTTCGGTTCCTTGTCTTATCATCGTTCACGGATATTACTGGGACATTAAAATTGTAGGTCATCATGTCATGCATACAGATGTTCTATCTATGGCAGCATATTAGATCACTAGAAAGTTTCTCTTCCATCGCTTGCTGATTTCTATGTATTGACAAATACAAAGCAATTCAAGTAAAATAGAGACTTTACCTAATCCTCGTGCTGCCTTCTTCTGCTCGACGTGATCTTCCAAATCTTGTGCAAGCTGAAGAGCTGCCTTAAATTCATTAAATGCCCTCTCTGGAGATTGATTCCTCAGGTAAGTTTTCCCAGCTCTCAATTTTGAAATTAGCTCCTCCTTGTTAGGATCCACAACAATATCTGCATCTGCCAATCTGCTACCAACTGGTGCATAGCTCAAGTTTGGTGCATAAGACTCTATCTTTGCTTGTCTTCTAAGTGCTGCATTGATTTGGCGCAATTGATCATTCAACTTCTTCAATTCTCCTTTTCTCTGGCGTGCAAGAAGTCCTAAAATTATGAAATCAAAATTAGACGGAAAACAATCAATAGACTAGGACCATACCTACATTTGACATAGGTTATACATGAGTAACAAAAGAAATCAAAAGCATGAAACTGAGATTCGTCATATGTTATACATGTGAGTAACAAAATAAATAAAAAACATGAAACTGAGATTTTTCATATTACACATGTGAGTAATAAAATAAATCAAGAACATGAAATGAGCATAGGATGGATAAGCATAAGTGCATTAAACACACATGACGAAAAGTGATTTCTCAACTTGATGTGTCCTGATTGATCTTTAGAAAAGAAAAATGAGTGATCAGATTACCACAGAATAGCAAAATAATGCGAAATGGAAGACCGTCTTTGATGCTGGTTTCAGGAAAGCAATCAAAGATTATTGACAAATGGGGAACCGAACAAATTTTCTTTCTTTTCATTGGGTAAAAAGGAAGTGGGACATCAAGTTCGTTTAACCAGTCAATTTATGGTGCATCACGAACTCAAAAACCAATTTGAAACATTTATTAGATTTTCTGCTCCCACAAAATCTGTGTGCCTTTAAGTAACTGATAATGAGAATTACCGCCAACAGTTGCACCAATCATGGCTATTGCAAACAATAGAGGCATGTTGAAAAGAGAGTCATCAACTTCACATGTTTCAGCCAGAGCTTTTGAGGGCAATACGAGCATTAATGAGTTTATAGCAGCCAATGCCTTTGGGAAGAAAAAGGATGCCATTCTCTGCGCAAATCAAAATCAGATGAAATAATGTTCATATTCACTCATGAAGATGACTGAAAAAAATACAAGATAAGTATTGGAGTCTAACACAAAACTTTTGGCTAATAAATCCGTGAATCGTACAAATAGGAGAACGCTTGAAAGATTTTAGCACCGTTGAAACTGTAATGCCCTGATATTTTTCATAACTTGATCCAATTTAAATGAGCCATGCGAAAACAACTTAGGAGAATAAAAAAATATCCAAGATAGCTAAATTTTAGATAGGCAAGATTAAGATTTGCAAACTATAGACAAGTTCGTACTGCTTTGAAATTTTGAGGTCCTATATTGGGTGAGAAATAGGTCGAAAATTGTTCCAATAAGTGTTTTTTTTTTTTCCAGCAAGGAGAACATTTAAATGTCTACTGAAGTTATCCCCTTACATTCTTTCTTTATTGGTGACGAAATAAAATGATTATGTAGCACAACAATGCAGAGTACCATTACCGGTAACAAAGAGAATGTGCCATCGACAAAGTAATTAATGAGCATCAAAGAAAGCAACTTACATCTCCCTCATAGCACACTGGGAGTATTCTCAAAATTCATTAGCCCATCAGATCATCTCAACTTAAGTTTGACAAATAAAGAGGTATGCATGTAAATCTGTATCTAAAGTGTGAATGCAAAAATGAGCTTGATTCGTGAAAAATGTGTTTGCATTATCCATGAACAAAGTCTCATGGTAGACAATTCTTGGAGTCACCAATTTGATCAGACTTTACTTCTCCTCTCCCATCCAAATACATTGATATAAACATCTAGACCGAAAAAAAAGCATCTCCTGGTATAAAACACTTGATATGACTCCTATCGAAGATCCATATTGTGCATACCACTGAAGCAGCAAAAATTGAATAATAAACGGAGACTCACCAGCATACCTGATGTTCAGACATGTACTTCACAATGAGATCGAACCCTGAGGAGTTGCTATCAGTACCACAATCATCTTCAGCAATGTTCAGCTTTGAATATTGTCTGGAATGACTGTCCCATGATATTTTGCACTTCTGAGCCAAAGTTTCAGGCCTGTCTACCAGCAACACCACCTTTGGCTCTTGGTCTAGCAGAAGAACCACCTTTTCTGGTAAAAGAAAACATTTTGATGTCAGCAAACGAGCAATTAGAATGATTTGACTCCAAGATACATCTCGAGACAAATCACAGAAATCTCGTTAATGTGGTAATGCAATCTGTCAAAACAGTCAAACAGCAAGAACAGCAAGGGGCATTTGGTTATGCAAAGAGCTGAGATCAATGCATTTGTGCTAAAAAAGAGGTTCTTTTTACTAAATTCCGTCGAAAAACACCTAAAGATGCAAGCTTTTCGAAGATTCTTGGATCAAAATGAGAGAAGAAGAAAGCTGGCTGGTTAATGCCAATGTTCCCCAATTGATACTAAACGAAAAGGAAGTAAAATGAGGAACCGGTGGATAGACTGCTCACCGGAGGACGCCCGAGTCCTGCCGGAGGTCCGTCGGACGGATTCGCCGGCGAAGGGCGCCGGCAGGGTGGAGGAGAGGCATCGGAGGAGGGGAAGCGCCATGGCCTGCCAACGAGGCGCCACGGATGGGGATTGCGGAGTGGGTACTGGATACGATTGCGTTCTTTTGTGGATTCGCGATTGCGATTGCTAAAACGCCCCTACTTTTCTTCGATATTACACCTGCAACCCTGCAGATTAATTGTTGTTATATTGTTATTGGAAATTATTGGGAAATTGTCATATTTTGATAAATGTCATTTTTAGACACATTCATACAGAAGTAAGCTTGCTCAACTGAGATTAGAAGATTTATGTTCCGAATTAAAAAAAATAAAAAAAATATTTTAAATTTGATTTTCGAAATTATTAATTTAGTTAAAAAAATATTATTTATCAATCACTTCTTTATCAAAATTCAGTGAAAAGTCTAAATTAATAAGAAATTTAAATAATTAACATGTATTTAATCGTGCTCGTACTCAAATCATATTTAAAAAAAATGTATTGTGGTGTGATAAATTTGGCTTCTAGACGATCTAATCGAATTTGACAATCGTCTCAATCATGCCACGTCAAGCTATCCAAATTTTTATTTTCTTTATTATTTATTTTTAAAAAAGAAAGTTTGAATTTTATTATAATAACTTTTACACTATATCATATATCATAGTATTGATATAATTATATCATTTTTGATAAATTATTAACTATTAAATTAAATATATTTTCAACGATAGATCAGAATAGTAATATTTTTATATTTATATTCTTAATATCTATTTTTACGTGTGGATCGTTAACAACTTTGACTTAGTCCAAAATTTAATACGTGAACAATTAAAGAAAAGAATTTAATTTTAATACGAGTAACGTCGATGTTCGAACTCAGAACCTCTGATTCTGATATCTTGTTAAATTAGATTTGTTAATAATAAATTTAAAAACTTAATAATTAGTATACATAATATAAGAATATGTATCTTATAAAAAATATTTGTTACATATGTTAAATTTAAAAATTATGTTAAAGAGAGAATTCAAATCCTAATTAAAAAGTAAGTGAACATCTTGTTTATTAAAAAAATTTTGCCAACCTAATAAGAAGGGATTAATGGAGGTGCTCCCTAGCAAACTAGGGAGCATGGTGCTCCTTAGCATCTACGCCGTCGGATTCGCGATGAAGGGCAGATGCGAAATAAAACGAATCATCCTTTTAAGTAAATAAAAACCCCGGTCCGAGCGCCTTTTCGCATCTGCCCTTCATCACGAATCCGACGGCGTAGATGCTAAGGAGCACCATGCTTCCTAGTTTGCTAGGGAGCACCTCCATTAATCTCTAATAAGAAACGCATATACATTTTACATAAATAAAATTTATCCGTGCCCAATCATATGGGCCATGAAAGCCCAATTAGATGGCCCGGCCCGATTGATCTGATTGTTTTTCCGGTGTGAATAATTATTTTTTCTGGTGTTCCTGTTTGCTAGGAGGGTAAGCAAAGAATCAAAATATAGAAAATCTAAAAAATCGACTCAATTCGATATAAAAATTTTATTTTTTTTTCAATTCAAAAAAGTGAATCGATTTTTAAATTTAAACAATCACCATCTAATTATTTTTTTACTAATATATATATATATATATATATATATATATCTATATAATACTTTTAACATATATATAACGTATAAGTTTTGTGAAAAAAATATTAATAAAATTATATAAGTAAAAAATTAATGATATTATTATATATAACATGTAGTTGATGTTAATTTATCTAATAATATCAACTCAATTCGGTATAAAACATTTATTTTTTCAATTCAAAAAAATAATATCGATTTTTAAATATAGATTATTTTGAATACTTTTAATATATATATATATAACGTATAAATTTTGTGAAAAAATATTAATAAAATTATATAAGTAAAAAATTGATGATATTATTATATGATGCTAATTTATCTAATATAATATTTTAATATTATTATAAATAAAAATATAAAAATATAGAAGCTCGAAATATCATTTAAAAAAATCGATAAGTTCTTTTATTGAAAAAAGTCATGATTTTTTTTTTCGTTCAAAAAATTATTCGACCCACGTTACTTTCACCAATATTATTCGCGAAGCAAATTGTGCCGAAATTTTCAGAATAATGAAAACTTCAAATTATTTGTGCAGAAAAGGAAACAGTTAATTTGTTACATGTTTCTGTTTTCAGCAGCTAAAACAAGCATTGTTATATAATTTACCATCAACTCGTAAATAAAAAAAAATTCCAATTCCATTTTTATTAATACAATTCATCTTTTTTTATTTTCAAATTATCTTTTTTATTTTGTTACAAATAAGACTCATGAACCTTCGTTTCGGTAGGAAAAAAAATCATTTACAAGCACTTTTACTTATTAGCAACTAGTTAAAATTTCATTTATTTATTTTAAAAATAAAATAATAAAGCATATCCTTTCTTGCTGGACTTGATTTTTATTAGTTGAGATTTGCCTAAACAGTCATGTTTATATAAATGTACTAGTTCTAATGAAAAATAATAAATTATGTAAAATGGTTACTTTGTTAGAAAATAATTTACATTTTATGCATTAAAATTGCTATTTTTATATGTAATTTTAAATTACAAAAAATATTATAGATATTGCATGCAAACTCTTTGATCTGGAAAAAAAATATTTTGTCATCAACTTTTTTGCCCAGCATAAATACAAAAACAAAGAAACTACTTTCCTTGGAGCATATATTTAATGACAAATTTTTCCTTTTAAATAATGTCATATAAGTCTAAAAAAAAGTAAAAATTGAATAAAAACCTCAACAAAACCCTATTTTTTGTCCTCCTCTCTTTTGCTCTTCCTCTCCACTTCCACTGTCCACCTTCCAAATGGCTTCTTCTTCTCTCCAGCTTTCCAGCCCCACCACCGCCACTGCCACCGCCCATTTGGTCTCCCATCCGCCCGCTCTCTCCCGCCCCCTTGCGCTTGTGCCGCAAGGCCGGAGGCCCTGGAGCCGCCTCCACCACCGGCGACCACGGCAGGGACGTGGCCTGGCCGCCGCCGCCTCCCCGGTGACTTGCTCCTTCTCACCGTTCACGCCGGTGGATTCCGCAAAGATCAAGGTGGTCGGGGTTGGGGGAGGCGGGAACAATGCCGTCAACCGCATGATTGGGAGTGGATTGGAGGTTTGTGCCCGTCTGGTCGATCCCCGCTTTTTAGTTCCAAAAATGTCATCTTTACGCAATTGCGCATCCAAAAGTTAGATCTTTGATTCAGGGTTCATTTCTGTTCGATCCTAGGACAGTGATACTTCGATCTGCTCAGGCATCTAAAATAACCATCCTTAATTTCCCTTTCACTCTTGTGCGATGTTAGGGTGTCGAGTTCTATGCGATAAATACGGATTCCCAAGCTCTGCTGCACTCGAGAGCGACGAATCCACTGCAAATTGGAGAAGTTTTGACCCGGGGATTAGGTCAGGTCCATTATTACCTCTGTCGTTGATCATTTTTGATAATTGAATACAGTTTCTGCTTATGTGTACTTCCATATGAAATTAGGTGCAACTTCAACTTTTGTATGTTCTTCTGCCTATTCAGATATAGATCCTCTTTTCCAGTTGCTGTCATTTAAGTTTTGATTGACATAAGCAAGGGAATCGTGCTTGGAGAAGTTCTTTGATATAGAAGAGGCTGATCAATCAATGAATGATACTGAATGCAGCTATGCTTGCCACTTCCGTAGCAAATAAATTATTGGCCAGTTACTGTGCTATGCAGCATTTAGATTTTCGAGTTCTAAGTTGTTTGCTAATATCAATGCAAATATATTATAGACCACTACATGTGTTCTATGGCTAGTGCAGTATTTAGTTTTTACAGTTACAAGTATTTTCAGTGCTGTCAGCGAGTCCATTCGCAACAACTGTGAAAAAACACCTGAGACAAGTTAGCATATAAAGTTCCTGTGGAAGTTAAGAATTTCGGAGGTTATGCTGAGAGTGACTTTGTGTTGAGAAACAAAACCATAAATAGAAATTGTTCATAATCTCTCTTAGTTTCCTAATCAAACAAGAACCTGCCGTGTTTAAACTTTTGATACTTAACAGAAATAGTTCCATGTATCTTCCTGAATTTCTGGTCAGCAATATAGGTACTGGTGGTAATCCTCTTTTGGGCGAGCAAGCTGCCGAGGAGTCTAAAGAAGCTATTGGGGGTGCTCTGAAAGATTCAGATCTTGTTTTCATAACTGCTGGTATGGGTGGAGGGACTGGTTCTGGTGCTGCTCCAGTTGTTGCTCAAATATCAAAGGAAGCAGGGTATCTTACTGTTGGTGTTGTGACTTATCCTTTCAGCTTTGAAGGTCGTAAGCGTTCAGTACAGGTAGGCTTCACACTTTATACCGTTATTTCTCGTTTTGTTGCTCATCTGTCTGAGAAAACTGGCCCAAGTTGCCATAACACTTAGGTACTGTTAGCATTGCTCTCAAGGTTATTGTCACAAGTCTTTTGTGGCAGATGACGATATAGAAGTGCTCGTTTCTTGAATTTATGATGGTATGATATTAGAAATTATGCAGTTGGTGTTTTCCTATTGTTCAGTTGATAGTCTTTTCTCCATCCAAATATTTTCAAGAAACTAATGCCAACAGGATAATAACAAAGGCAGCGGATTGTCTAACTACTCATCCCTTATTCTGGATTTTCAGGCTCTTGAAGCTATAGAGAAGCTGAGAAAGAATGTTGACACTCTTATAGTGATTCCTAACGACCGACTGTTGGATATTGTTGATGAACATACACCTCTTCAGGACGCATTTCTCTTTGCTGATGATGTTCTGCGTCAAGGGGTGCAGGGGATATCTGACATAATAACAGTAAGTGGGTTTTCATAACTGCGCATCAACAGTTACTATATTTAGAATTTGGTCAGCAACCTAAGTTTTTTGAACTCTTTTCTGAACAATCATAGATTCCTGGACTTGTGAATGTTGATTTTGCTGATGTGAAAGCTGTTATGAAGAACTCGGGAACTGCCATGCTGGGGGTCGGTGTTTCTTCCAGCAAGAACCGTGCACAAGAAGCTGCTGAGCAAGCTACCTTAGCACCTTTAATTGGATCATCGATTGAGTCTGCGACTGGGATTGTTTATAATATAACTGGGGGAAAAGATATTACATTGCAGGAAGTAAACAAAGTCTCCCAGGTTCGTTTCCGAACATTTTTCTATCCAAGTTTGTGATAATTAGTTGTTCTTCGTTGTTTCCGAACATTTTTCTATCCAAGTTTGTGATAACTAGTTGTTCTTCGTGGGACTCCAGGACTTTTCTCCATTCTAAATTCGGTATTGACATACAAGTCTAAAACATTTTGCAGGTCGTCACAAGCCTAGCAGACCCTTCTGCAAATATAATCTTTGGGGCAGTTGTGGATGACCGTTATACTGGCGAGATTCATGTCACAATTATCGCCACAGGCTTTTCAGAGTCCTTTCAGAAAACTCACCTAGCAGATCCAAAAGGAACCAAGATTTCTGAAGTTCAAGAAGTCAAGAGCGGATCTCTTCCTCTAAAGACTCCCGTCACGGCATCGACAATGTCCTCTAGACCCCGGAAGTTGTTCTTCTGACTATTATCAACTTTGCCTGATCCCCACCTCCATTTATCGAGTAGATATCTTAGGAAACGATCTTGAGTTTAGTTTGTTCTGATTGCTCCCATGTATAAAAGGTCTCATTTTTTATCCTTTTCTTTGCATCAAGAAAAAGAAACTTGCTCAGCTGACCATTTAAGAGTTATTTGAGACTTTTTTTTTGCAATTCCAAAATGGTTTACGATCGTTGTTTTACATGCACAAATTGTGATTTTACATTGGGGAGTCCACACTGAAATCTTGGAACAAACTTTCTTGCTCCCATGCATATCCTCTGTCAAAGAGATCTTGGAACAAACTCTGATAAGAGGAGGGAGATAAGCTTAAAATAGTCATGGTTTGATACATGGAAACGATAGAAAAATTGTTAATTCCCACTTCACTTTCTGAACTTTAATGTTATTCATTTATCTCCACTCAACTTTTCAAATACTTCCAATTAACCACCTAAATTTTATTTATCCTTTTACTCTTTTTCCCTTATTTGATTTAACTATTTAATTTTAAAAATTGTAAAATTTAAAACTTAATGACACTGTTAAAATGATGAGAAGAGGGAAGAGTCCTATTTGTTTTCTTTCTATTTCCTGTTTTTTTTAAAAGATATAGTTAAAATCAAATAAAATTAAAAGGGTAATAAATAAATAAATTTTATATATTTGGGTTAAGTTAAAGTGAAAAGTTATGGAATGGTAAAGGAGGTGAAGTTTAAGGGGGGAGGGAAAATGAAACTAAACTAAAAAAACCTCATGTTCATTCTGAGCATCACCATCATTTATTAAGATGAAAAGGCGAAGTAGAAGGTATTCCTCAAAGGCGATTTGAGTTATAATATCAAAACAATCAGGAACTCTGGATTCATTTTCCTGAGAGAAGTTCAAATATTTAGTAATGAACATTCTGGGTATCAAGGTTTCATGATTAGCACAAAACAAAAACCAGCAATGCCAAAACAGTAGTGGGTCTTGATAAATTTCATAGCATAAAACCTTGCTAAATCTCCTTATATAATGTACAACATTGTGCTAAATGGAGAATGTTCGCACCTATTTTTACAAAGCATCCACATCTAGTAGAATCCTAACTTATTAGCTTGATCTGAAAGTTAATGGACGCGTAACTCGCACCAGCTGTACAATAAGCTCGAGCTAGGAGTTTAAACTTGTAAGTGATCTCCCTGTTGTGTTATATCTCCATAAAATCCAAGAATGCCAAATGCCGGATCTCGTTGGTGGCTCATCAAGATACACAACCAAATTACAAAAACAAAGACATCTCTGCTGGTTGAATGAATGGGAGTATACCTTCACCAAACAATTCAAATAATGATGCCAAAAGATGTCCTGCATCCACGTCGTCCTTCCAAGCTTGGGCCAGAACGGTGGATACATTTGGTGCCCTATTGCCATCCTTCTGACTTCTATTTCCACCACCAATTCCATCACTGGGAGCCTGTCCTGATGCAGAGGACGCCCCCATACCGGACTCACATGGTTGGGTAGGAAACCCATCAGCTGGTCTTTGTAGGCTCCCTGCCGTGGCAATAGTTGGCATAGGACCCATAGAGCCATCAACTGCGAGTTTCTTAAGGGGTGGCTGCTGCTGTGAATAATCAACATTTGACTTGCGTTTGTCTGAAACATTCAGTGAAGCAAAACCAATTATACAGTGAAACCTTTTTAAAAAATACAGTGAACATCAATAGTTTCAGTACTTTTAAATTTATTCAACAGAAATCAAGTGAGAAAATTTGTTATATCAACAAATAATGAGGCCTAAAAGCTCTTTGGTTTGAACATGAAATTTACTGTAGTAATTTCAAGAGTTAGTTTAGTTCAAATCATATGCCTAGGATTTGGAATTATTGATCAGGCATTTTGTATTCACCCATCTAAATTTAGATTTTTTTTTAAGAAAGTCAATTTGGAATATTTGTCTCAATCATAAACATCAGCACCATACCTTCTGTTTTCTTTGAACTCATTTTTCTCAAGCGAACTTACAGCTTCTCTCAATTGTCTAGATAATTGTTATAGTTAATTTTTGTTCAGAACCACACCAACTCTACATGATCTTTAGTCTTTATCACAAAAAATTCTGAAGGTGGTGCAGGTCTTTGTAGCCATGATTTCAATTTAATCCTCTTATGGACTCATGTCATTGTACCATCCATGAGCAGGATTAATTTTGGACTTTTATATTTAGATGTAGCAAGTGTTTAATCAATTATCATATAAAGGGAAGGACAACAAAAGAGCAATCAAACATGATAATCCCATTTGTCCTGTACCAAAAGTATGGACCTAAGAGAACTTGATTCAAGTTAATAATTCTTACTTGGCATCGTTATTGCAACTTTTCCATTATTTTTCAGAAGTAATTGTCTTGGTGGAGATAACAAGCCTGGGAATAACTTCAGCCGATCATACAAACATGTGCCTGCAGCACACTAGAATTTGAATTTTCTTGGGTCAGCACTAAATTTGAGCCAAATGTCAAGTTTCAGTGCATGTCAATATTAAAAATCTAGTATAAGCAGAAAAGTAATTTGTACATACTAGTAGTGCTCCATAAACACGCCAGGCCTCTTTCCTCTTTATCTCGTTCTTATGCTTATCTAATTGCATCTCTGGCTCTAAAAGTTTCATGTAAGTCTCCAGATTAGGTAGAACTAGAAGACGCACCTAGCAAGTAAATATGCATATATCAGAGAGAAGTAGAAAACATCATTGCTATGAAAGTAAGAGGGAGATAATATTACCACACTGGGACCCAATGCAGCAAGGCCTTGAATGGCGCCATAATGTTGTGTGAGTGCTTTAAATGGATCAAGAAAAGCCTTGACTAGTGTCTTCATCAAACGTGACTGGAGACTATGATAGACGTGACCGTATCTACCAAAAGGACAAAGCGTTGAGGGACATTGTGTTGCTACCATACTATGATAATATATCATGAGAATTCGTTATTAACTTTTTTTTCTTGCAAAGAGCATTCTATAATAATTTTAGCACATGAGGCAAATGCTCTGTGCCCCTTGTGTTCTTAGATTAGCATTTTAAGCTTGTTTATATATTCTACATTAGTTTGGAATAAAACTAAAAATATCAAAGATTGATGTCATCATGTGCCTTCTAAACATGTTTAACTTCAACTTTTGTCCTCGAATTTCAACTTATTTTCAGATTTTTTTCAGGTTATAAACCTCTTCCTAGAAAAGAAACAACAGAAAACATCAAGTAACACTGTCAAGCTCCATTAGAATAATGTGTATATATATGTACATATATATATTTATACACACTTTGTCACCATCCCGACCATTTAGAATGAGGCTAGTCCCGAACTCATTACTCTATAACAGCTCTTTTTGCGAGAGAAAAGAGACTAGGCAATTTGAGTAATCATCCACATAGATTAATAACTGAGGGAATCATAAGAACATTGAGTTGATGAGGAGTTGAATGCAAACCAATGTGTTGAATCAGTTATTACTATGCTCCGTTTCTTCTTCTGGTTGCAAAATTGATTTTTTTCCCTCTACATAGCTTGTATTGTCTTTCTGTGTAACAAAATATCTTCTGTTTTCATATTAAAGATTTGACTAAATTTGTGAGATTGCACACAAAGATTAAAGTTTACAACCCTTAGTATTTATTTTATCACCCATTATATTATAGACAAAATTAAACCTAGTATCTGATAGAAAACTCACACCATTTAAAAATTATTTCTAATGGTAATACATTGAAGTTTGGCAACAAGTCATTCTCACCTTCTGCAAATCGATGCAGCTAAATTAGCAGAGAAGTCCCTGAGTTCCCAATGGTTATCTACGATACCAGTGCCTAACCTTTTCGCCACAACACATGTTATGATTGATGGCATTAGCTGATGCAACTGGAAAAAATATATAGTGCTCAATTAGATAAAAGTGTATCATATCCTGTAGCATAATGTAGCTGCAAAACATCCTAATTTAGGTAATTTGATCATATACAAAAAAAATTTTGTCTAATACAGTAATTTAGTGTTATGCAGTTCAAAGAATCCAAGCAGCATTGCAAAACCAATGATTCAAGGAGACACCTCACTTCTGAACAACATACATGAACAGAGATTGCTTACATAAGGCTCTATATGAATATGTGGATTTCTGAGGAGGCTTTGAACAACTTGCATCAAGGCAAACAAAAGAGGAAGATTGCTTAAACTTCGGGCAACCTGTAATTGAAAAATAAACTAAGCGACACTCAGCAATAAGATGATACACTCATTTATAAGCTGTTACCTCATCCGCGATGAAGTATGAAAAGTATGGAACCAATGGATGAATTCCTGAGTCAGTTGACAAGCTGACTAATGCTTTTTTAAACACAATGGACTCAGATCTAGTCACAGTAAGCTCAGTGATCTTGTCAAAGTACATCTGCAATGAGAAAGAATGGATCTATTTCACAGGCATTCTTTGTGGATGGACTAATTGTAATCATAATAGGTAAAAGCTGAATGAAGATCGCCCAACAACAATACCTGTAACTCTCTAGATAAGACATGTTTAACGGGAAGTTTTATGTCAACGGGAAGGCCATCTTCCTTACCATGATCAGATTTCTTATTTTCTGATGGTGCTACAGCTGCTGTGAACAAATATGGTAGACACCAAGTCAGTTAGAGTCCATATGAAATCAGTAATGGACGAAGATAAGGTCTAGTGTTGATCATGAATTTCTTTTGGAAAGCTGATAAAAGCATATGATGACAATAATATTGAAAATGACACCTTCAATAGGAGTATTTTCTGGAATAGCAGGTTGCACTCCTTCGATGGCAAGCCAATGAGCCACAACTGCAGTATCAAGTGGAGCTTTAGGTAGAGGTGCGTCAATAACCTACAGATTCCCATTGCCAAATGATAGCTCAACTTTACATGAAAGAAGAGTAAAACAATGAATACAGACAGCTTCAGAAAAAAAGGAGGATTACCTCCTTGAAGTCCACATCCCTGTCATCAATGTAGAAGAGATCCTTATGCCCCATAGCCCTTTTGAACCGCTGAGGATCTCCGGATGCAAATCCATATATAGGCTGAATCAGTAACAATAATGCTCATGAGACCGGTTCTTCTTTATTTTTTTATTGTTTCCAACTAAGGTAAGATAATGCCTATTTAAGCACTTGATCATGCAATCTCAGTATTGCACATCATCTTTAGGAAAACAGTAATTCACAATCAAATAAAGTAATAAACTTTTGCAATCTTTCTTGATCCCGATTACTGGAAAATGATCAGCATCCTGTCTTCAAACATAGACTTCCCAACCTTTTGCATGGGACAAAGCCCATTGTTCACAACAATTGAACTAGAGATTTATCATTGAGAGAGGAAAAAAAAAACAGTGACTTTCTGGCCACAATGCCAGCAGTGGAAGAAACCAGAAACCAATAATCTACTAATTGGCCGAGCCAAAAGGCAGTGAAGAGGAAGCTGTACAGACAATGGTCACCTAAAAAATTATATCTAAACAAATTATTTCTAAACTATCGTCGCATTCTCAGCTGTAACGGAACCAAATTATATCTAAACAAAGAAGCAAAAAGTTTTTCTTTCTGCACATCATGTGGACAAGAAAGATGAAGAAATTGCAAAAAAAAAAAAAAAAACGATGCCTTTTTTTGCTTGCCGCAAGAGAAAAGAGTCCAAACCTCGACGTTCCTGAGACTGAGCGCGCTGTCCACATCCTCGGCCGTCAGGACGGTCCTCTTGCAATGGCGCATGCACTTGATCGCCTCCTGCGCCCACGGCTCATCCCCTCAATTCGCGCCACAGAAGCTCAAATGAAGCAAATTTTCCCACACCTTTCAACGAACAGGTAAAGAACGAAAGCGCCAACAACAGCGTACCTGCATGATCTCCCGGAGGCGGTACTCCACGTCGGGCGCGAGGGCAAGGGCGACATCGGAGGAGAGATTGGAGATCCCAATGCTCTGCGCGATCACCTCCACGGTCTCCTTCGGGAATATGCTCATCGTTCTCCTCCTCTTCCACCACCTCCTCCTCCTCCTTCTCCTCTGCGGTTTCCGGTAAACGCGAAACCCTAAAAGACCGTCCCAATATAACGTTATAAGCCATTACCGTTACAATCGATAACTTGGCAGACGAGAACCCGTTACGATATACCGTTATGAAATGAGCAGAAACCGATACGAATGAATATGTTATGGGTTGTGTTCGACGAGACAAAAAATAGAATTTAAAATAGCGTTTAGCGAAGTCAATTCGCTAAATTAAGTGTTTGATAAACTAATTTTATCATGAGGTTTGAGAGCCTACTTAGCAAAAGTGCTAAGTAGACTACTTAGCGATGATCCAATTCGTCAAATTCATTTTTGACGGTTCAAAATCAAATTTTTAAAATATATTTTAAACTTTTAAATTTGATCTTGAACCGTCAGAATCAAATCTAACGATTTAAATCAGTGCTAAGTAGTCTACTTAGCAAAAGTGCTAAGTAGACTCTTTTTCTTCTTTTGTCATTAGCGTTTAACGGTTATCTAGAGGTTCAAAGTAGCTAATTTAAAAAGCTTTTAGCGCATAGAGTTTAGAGGTTCAATTTTTTTTCCAAATTTAACCTTCTAATTATAATATCTTCTTCCTATATTTTTTATATAATTTTTTGTTATAAAAATCTCAATTAAATAGTATGAATATAAATAAAAAATTAAAATTTTATTGATTTTATGTATGAGTGTAATAAAATTTTAACTGAAAATAATTTATTCTTACGTTGCAATAAAAATAAATGTATATTATATTAAAAATTAAATAATTTATTATTTCATGTCTGTCATTTTATACTCATAAACTAATTCAAACGCTAAATTTACCAAACACTTACTTATTAATTATCTAATTTAACTTCTAAACGTTAACTGTCATCCGTTAACCGCTATTTTTTATTATATCGCTATTCGCTAATCAATCACTATTCGCTTATTAAACCGCTTACCATGCCAAACACGGTCATGGTTGGAACTTAAAAACAACGGTCAGCGTTTTGGTGATATAACGGGGTGTTACAATGAGGAAAATGACAGCTGTCATATGTGGCTTAGACGTTGTAGCGGATGGGTGTTATTACAACGATGTTGCGGAAGGGGGGCGGTGAGAACACCGGTTTGGTGAATGCACCGTTCTATTGGAGAGCGGCGAAAGGAGAGAGAAAGAGAGGGGGGGGAGGAGAGAGAGTGAGGATAAAACGTGGTGGGGGGCGAG
>LTAE01000737.1:53008-72354 GCA_001647135.1 Pontederia paniculata
TTCTTCTTCTTCTTCTTCTTCTTCTTCTTCTTCTTCTTCTTCTTCTTCTTCTTGGCGACGAATCATCGCGGCTTCCTCTTACTCAGTCGCTTCCTTGATTTTTTATTGGCTTCTTGCGCTTTAACTGTTCGGAGGTGGAGCTCAGAGCGTGTGAGTTGATGTACTTATGGTGTTTACTGTTCCAAGAACGTGATTTCGCTGTAAAAAATGTATAGTTGGGCTCTTTTGTTTTCGCGCTTAACGCTTGTCGTCATTGGCGTTCCAGTAACAAGTCTTTCTGGTGAGGCTGCTTAGATATATGCCTTTTCATGCTTTAGGAATGTTAAAATTTTGAAAGTTGCATACTTCCACTGTGCATTTGGTATCTTACAGCTTGTGGCACAAAAAGGCGGTGTCTTGCTTGTTCTGCTGCTGTTGCGACATGCCTGAGAGTGCATCATGTGTTCTTGGAGCTCTCTGTCTGCATTCCATTATCTTTTCTTGTTTTGGACTTATGTCTTCTGTTCAACCACCAGCTCCTTCCCCAGGATTGCTTCTTATTATTCGGGTGGCTATAGATTTTTTTTTCCTTTCAGGGGATTACAATTAGTTCAAATTAGCTTGCTTCATTTGGAAGAGATAAAAATTGAAAGATCTTTGAACTTGGTGCATCCATGTAAATTAACTGTGTTTAACTTTTTACCCTCAGATATGTGGCGATATTCATGGGCAGTTCTATGACATGAAAGAACTCTTCAAAGTTGGCGATGATTGTCCAAAGACAAATTACCTGTTTCTGGGTGATTTTGTTGATAGAGGCTTTTATTCAGTGGAAACATTCTTGCTTCTGCTTGCCTTGAAAGTGAGTAATACATTTCCTCTTGTTGGCTTCAAGATTATATAATTGAGCTGTTGTTAAAATGTGACGTTATGATGTATATGCACCTCTTACTGAAATACAGTGGAACAGCAGTGATTTTGTGAAATTATTAAATTTTATCTTTCAGAATCAATTAATCTTTCATGTGTTACCTTGAAATATTAAAATGATGATATTTTGACCAGGATCTTTTGTGCTTTATCAATCTATAATCCTGATACCTCTTTGGCTTTCCCATGCCTTATTAATCTAAGCCTGGTACCTCTTTGGTTTCCCATGCCCTTTGTTAAGATATGTTAGCTGCATTATGCAGTTGCTGTAATTCTTTTCACTGTCGTGGTACCTGCCATTTGTTCAATCATCCTCTTGGCTCAGTTTACTGAATTATGTCTGCAGGTCAGATATCCTGATCGCATAACGTTGATAAGGGGAAACCATGAAAGCAGGCAGATCACACAGGTTTGTGATATGGGACAGAAATATTTACTTTTGCATAGGATTGTTTAGAAATGTGAGACATCTCTGCCCTGTGCAATTAGGTGTATGGATTCTATGATGAATGCCTCCGGAAATATGGCTCTGTAAATGTGTGGAGATATTGCACAGATATTTTCGATTACTTAAGGTGATCTGAATTCTTACATTTCTTCTAGTTTTGCTCTCTCTTATGTAACTTCATAAATCATAGTAGGTTAACAGTTTTCTTTCTTTGCCAGCCTGTCCGCGCTCATCGAAAACAAAATATTCAGTGTTCATGGGGGTTTATCCCCTACAATCACAACACTGGATCAGGTCCTTTTCTTTCTTCTTTTTTTTTTTTATTTTCTGTCGACTCCTTTAGATGTTTTAACATTAAAAAAAGTTAATTATCGACAGATCAGAACAATAGACCGGAAGCAGGAGGTACCTCATGATGGACCAATGTGTGACCTTCTTTGGTCAGATCCAGAAGACGTTGTTGATGGATGGGGATTAAGCCCTAGGGGTGCAGGATTTTTGTTTGGCGGAAATGTGGTTACGTCCTTCAATCATTCAAACAACATTGATTATATATGTCGAGCTCATCAGCTGGTTATGGAAGGATATAAATGGATGTTCAATAACCAGATTGTAACTGTCTGGTCAGCTCCTAATTACTGTTACAGGTATACCTTATGTACAGTCCCTTTGCTCTTTTCTTGGCATTGATGTTACAATGATTGGAAAAGAAATTGCATGTAAAAATAACTAGAAAAGTGTTTAGAGCTTTGTGCATTAACTAGTGTACTTTTGGCATGGAAATGCTTGCAAAATCAAGTCGTGTTGAATTAGTAATCACATTTTCACAAGCTGGTAGAAAGGAATTGGTGTGGAGAGAGTATTGCAGTTGTAAGCTAGAGGTTGTTGTAACTGAACCCGCTGATTTGAGGGTCTGAGATATTTGTTTTAACAGATTACTAAAAAGATACAAGTAGAAAATTTCAAGTAGCATAAATATATAATATAAAGAACATTATGATGCTCTTTTAATAGTTTATTTGTCTCTGTAGAAAAAGCTAGATGTTCTGCCAGCACTTCTAGTGCAAAACTCGAAGAAACTGACTATATTGCATGTGTCTTCTTTGCTCTTCTGACAAAATGTTTTATCATTTACAGGTGCGGCAATGTGGCTGCCATTTTAGAATTGGACGAGAACCTGAATAAGCAGTTCCGTGTATTTGAAGCCGCACCTCATGTTTGTATCGAAGACCCTTTGTGCATCTCCGTCTGTATATTTCTTTTCCGTTAGCTATCTCATCATTGTCATACATCTTGTGTATGCAGGAGTCGAGAGGCTTTCCTTCCAAAAAACCACCCCCTGATTACTTCCTCTGAGACCTAGCTTGAGACCCTCTAAGTGACACAAGCTCCTCAGGTACACTTCCAAGCTCCGATTCGTCACCGCCAGATATCATCACAGTGTAGGACAGAAACTCATTAGCGACGAGGATACTGTTAAAAGAAATGTTGTAAAAATGAGGCTGGTCCAGGTAGTATTCTGGTGTGGGTTGCTTTAAATCTTGTAAGAGTTAAATCTCATGGTTGAGTTGGGTAATATGTAACATTGATCGAAAGATCGATTCTATTGCAAGCCAACAAGATATGTTTTTTTTTTGTTTGTAGTAAACACATGGATTGTATAGGACTACTGGTCTGAAGGTGGAATAGGCTCAGAACATGTGAATTTGAAAATTTCCTGAACGGTGCAGGAAATCACCCTCGGACAGTTTGAACTCCAATGGAAATTATCATCTGTAAAGGACATGATTTTCAGCAGTCTGAAATTTACCCTTGCTGCATTTTATCTGAAAGATTGATTGACACTCAATGACCCAATATTCAAAATTTCAGTACCATCAAGTAACTTCAAATTGATATCCAAGTTGACACCAACTCTGAATTGTTTAGAATTTATTTCAACAAGCTGGCAACTTATTTCCTTCACAGCAGCAAATAATGAGGTTGCCAAAGTCAGCATAAAATCTCTAACAGGAATTTTGAGGCACATAGTTCTTTGCTGATACTACAAACGAAAATTAAAATCAGGATAAGATTGTCCAAAAATATCATAATTCTCAAGTTTCGCTGATGAAAATCGAACCCTCGTCCCCAATCACTCTACCAAGAGTTTATTATTTTGTTGCAGTCAGACTCCACTGGAACAAGATGTAGCCTGGCATCCATGTAAGAGGTATCAAGGAATAGCTGGCAGGACTTTTCCGGTGCATGTTCCAAATCCTATGTTATGGTTCTTCCCCTGCATGACATAAAAAAAAGACTTTTCATATGTAGCAAACACCTTCCAGATGCATCAACCTATACAATGTGCCATGCATGATTAATCGAATGCGTCGGCTGGCTTCGATGATGCGTCGAACAGAAAAAATCACATTTTCTGTCGTCCTGACCTTGCAACAAGCAGTGAAAATGACTTCGTCGCCATCTTCTAAAAATGAGCGAATTGAACCATTCAGGTTGAGTGGCTTCTGCCCATTCCAAGTGGATTCAAGCAAGCATCCTAAAGATTCTGGTTCCTGGAAGAAAATTCATCATTGTAAGATTAATGGCTCTAGAGAGAGAGAGAGAGAGAGAGAGAGAGAGAGAGAGAGAGAGAGATTCTTGAAGAAAATAACAATAAATGTCTAATATTGAAAAGAGATATATAAATAGCGGATGATGGTGGAAACTGCATACAGGTCCACTGATGGTCCCAGTACCAAGTAGATCACCAGGTCTTAAGTTGCATCCATTGACTGTATGATGAGCTAATTGTTGTGTCAATGTCCAATGACTGCATGACGAAACATCCATTATACAATGACTTGCTTAGATTATCAAGTGAGTACTAAATGGATTCAATATCCCTGCAACGTAGAGAGGTACAAATCCTTACATGTGTCTGAAGTTACTCTTTGTCACAGTCACAGGACTTTCATGACCTGCAGGTTTGATCGAAACCTGACAGCAAGACATCAGAGGAATACAAGGAATAAAGTTTCGAATATAAGTAACAAGATAAAAAAAATTAAATGCTTCACAAAGAGAGATTTTGGTTGAAAAATGAAAATTTTCCTACAAAGTAAGAAAAATAATGAAATTAATCATACTGGCCAAGAAAATAAAATAAAATAAATGAATGACATCTTACAAACGACTTACCTCAAGGGGAATGTCATAGTGAATGGACTTGTTTTCTGACAAGTAAGGAAGGGGTTGAGGATCCTGTAATTCGTAGAGCTTTAGAAAGACTTTGCATTTTCCATAGTAAATTATTAAGGTATAAAATGAATCAGCATGTGACAAGAAAATAAGTAATATCAAAACATTATGTACCTGCTTTGGCCCATCACAAGCAAAAGCTTCAAGAGCTTCTAGAGTCACAACCCAAGGTGAAATTGTTGTGCCTGCAATTTGCTAGATGCTAATTTGACCCCTCAAGATTGAGACTTGATGAAATGATGAAGTTAAAAACTATTGTTCTTACAAAAACTCTTTCCAAGAAAAGGACCAAGAGGCACATATTCCCATGCTTGGATATCCCTAGCTGCAAAAACATTCCTCATTGATGATGACTTGACGAGTAATAACTAGCCGATAAGGAAAAAATGAAAGCACTGAAACTTGGGAAAAGAGAAATTATTCTAACTACCACTCCAATCATTCATTAGCACAAGCCCAAAAATATGATCTGCGGCCTCGTTCACATCAATTGGTTTGCCCAGTTCATTTCCTGGACCAACTATAGCAGCCTGAGAGTTTAAAGACAAAACAAAACACCATGAAGAGGATAAGAATTCTCCAGTTTACAGAATAGAAGCTGCAGAAAACAAATAAATCTCATAAATACTTGAAAAAAAAGAGCATACGGGTGACCAAGTCATTGTAGGTGACTTGAAATGACCAAAGTGGCATTTGACGCTGAGAGAAAAAATGGTAAACTGCAGACTTCCCTTTGCTATGCATTAACATATCTAATTGAATAGAAATTATATCTTCGTATGACTAACCATTTCTAGCTCAAAATCCACCTTCTTCGAAGGACCAAAATAAGGCAGAGGATTTCCCATCGGATGACCCTGGCCTCTGATCACAGAAAACAGAATGTTAAATGAATTATTCAAATTAATTACAGAAGCATGGTCTGCAGTTGAGTGGTGAAGATTATGTGCAATTTAACTAATATTCTCAAGCATGCAATAGAGAAATTGGGAAACTCTGTTGACTGTATGTGCACCTTGGTCGAATAACATCTGTACCGGACACTACAACAGATGAGGCCCGTCCATGATAACCTATAGGTATGTAAAGCCTGAAATTTCACAAAACTCAAAATAAGCAGAAAATGTTCATATTAGTTTCAAAGTTAGTTCTCGGATAAAGAACAAACTCCAAAACCATTAGCATACTTTAGAATTAATTTTTTTGTGCAAATGGCCTTAAGAAGAAAGATTGCTCTACCAGTTTGGTGGAAGTGAACTTTCTGGTCCTTGAAATATTGTCGTACAGTTTTTTGCATGATACATTGATGTGAAGAAATCTGTATAGTCCCCAATAACAGTGGGAAGAAGCATCTCCACATCACTCTGTTTATACCCATAACATTCAACTTTTATCATAAATCTATGAGCAAAAGAGGCTCAAGACATTGAGTTTCACCTACCATCTTCAACAAAGATTGTTCCCTTAAAGTAGCATTATCACGCAGCGTTGGCTCATCAGCTGCACAGAGTAATGAAACTTTAGTTTCTTTGCAATAACTGGTGCTTGGTACGGCAATGTAGAATGAACAAAAGTGAAAATCATAATGCACCAGCAGCAATGTGAAACTATGTCTCCCTTGTGTCATGAAACACAGTTTGGTGCCAAAGTTGGATTTAACATTTTATTACTCAGCTGGCTTTTGCTGTTCAACACAGAGTTCATGGACATGAACAACAAGGTATGGATAAAGCACCATGAAGAACATCCTAGGCCTCTTGTTTTCCGCATTTTAAGTATGGTAATCATCACATAAAGATAGGAAATTGCAGAAACTGATGACAGTTTTAGAAAAAGGCAGACCAACCAACTTCATCTTAGTTACATTTAGAAAAAGTTCCATGACAGTAGTAAAGCTGTATATGCAAAAAAAAGGGGGACAAGAAACTTAGTAACCTGAAGGCATTTGAGATGTACCTGACAAGAGCTTCTGAAGAGTCGACCTTGCCTCCTTCCAAGCAGGACGTCCCATTCCGACGAACATGTTCAGAGAAGGCTGCAATCTTCCACAAACACATCAATTATGGTGTCCCAGACAAATCAAAGAGCACAAGAAGAGATTTTGACGGAAAGTTCAGAAGATTTCAGACAGGGATTAACCAACAGATCTCCATCCAGAATCACAGAAGACAAAGGTAAGAGAAAAAAAAGAAAAAGAAGAGACCTGGGAGAAGCACGGGGAGTTCCTGAGGCAGGGGCCATCGAAGAGCCCGGCGGCGGCAACGACGGAGAGGTCGAGGACGAAGTCGCCGATGGCCACGCCGGGGCGCGGCCCGGCAGCAGCGGCGGATTTGGGACGGAAGACGCCGAAGGGGAGGTTCTCAATCGGGAAGTGCGACGCCGGCGGCACCTCCACGAACGACTTGAGACCCATTCCTTGTTCTTCCTCTTCTTGCGCTCACGGGAGCACGCCCAACAAAGACTGGAAGACAAGTGAAGAGGAGAGCTTTAATAAGAAGATGACTGCCTGCTTACAGAGGGAGGCATTTGATTGTAGAGAAAGAAGTGTGCAGCCGGTAAAACTATTAGCAGAGAACGTGACGGCGGCGGTAGTTGGGATGATGCACGGTGACATAGCAGTCAATACCTACCTGCCCATCTGCCTACCAATTGTTCGACATTATGACACAGTGAAATGTAAACACACATTATTACTGCAATGCAAAGGTGAAAGAAAAAATTCAAACCTATTTGGTTGGCACGTATTATTAGCGAGCTTGTGTCTCGAGTTGAGGGATCGAGAGCTAGTAGCCCTAAGTTCGAGCCTTGAAGTAGCTAATTTGACCAGATTTACCCTATCGCTCTCATCCGAACATCGGATTAGTCGGGTGAAAAAAATTAAATACCATTGGGAGTTGGATTGGGGTCTTAAACTTAAGGCAACATGAATTAGTTGAAAAGAATTTCGTGACAATTAAAAAATAAAAAAAATAAAAATAGTAGCTTTATTCATGCTCTAGCTATTTTTACTTATTTTATTTGTATTAACATATTCATTGTGATTATGATGATTAAGATTGTTAAGATCGAAATTTTATTTAGGATAGTAAGAGAGTTGCAAGATCGATAATTGGCAAAAAATCGTGAAAGATCTTAAGATATAAGATCGTAAAAATCTTATAAATTAGATTATAAGATCGGTAGAAAGTTAAATATAGAAAAATTATAAGATATATCATAAATACATGAAGACGAACAACACCAAAAGTTAGAAGAACAAAATTCTGACTTCAACAACTCGCTCAGAGTCTTAACAGAAGTTGTTCGATGGAATCCGATAAAATTAGACAGACATGTATCACCCCCAAAGTTGGCCGTTTGTTCTAACAATTGATCTATGTACAGGAGAGGCATCAGCAATGGATCCACAGGAAATCTAACATGAACTTTAGAACAGTTGTTCTGCAATACTTGCTTTGGCAACAATTTTGCTCCATCATTTGTAGAATCTCGACTTTGTATCTCACCAAATTCTTACAAGTTAAAATGCAAATCAAGTACTCATTACAACATGAGGGCGGGCAGAGATCCAAGGGTTGGTTTTCTCGTCACCCACTCTGAATTCTTAGACAGCAATACAATGTTTGGTAGAGCTGAACACTGTTCAATATAAATTTCACAGTTTTAACAATAGTAGAACCAGTCAATTAGACCAGAAACAAACTCCGGCATCGCTGCTTTCGGTAAAGAAGTAATGACTCAGAGCAGACCTCTCCTCCTCTTGTAGTCACTAACTGTCAAGGTCAGAGGATGCCTCCTCCCGTCGCCGTCCGGCACCCTATAGCCAATGGTTGCTTCAATCCTCTGCTTCCTCGCCATAAACCCTTCATGCACACCCTGTGCACCGCCGAACTTCTGCAGGGCAACCAAGGAGATGGGCAGCTCGAAGTTGTGCAGAAAATTTGATGATGTTCCTTGGTCTACAGGTGCACTAGTGTCGATCAACTTGCCAGCATCAGCTGCCGCCACTAGAGCTGCAGCAGTGACAGCCTCACCAGTCTCTGATCCCACCCCATTTGCGACTTCGGACCTTCCATTTTCCGCATTTGCCGCTGCCGATGAATTGCCATCAGCCCCTGACTTGGAGAGATAATAGTTTGTGGATCTTGTCCAACGCCTTGAAAATGGATCGTAACCAGCTTCTCCAGCCTTCAAACTCGTGTTAACTGGCCTTAGTTCCGAAGCATTTTTAAAGTTTTCAGCTCGGTTCTTCTTATTCATCTCAGCCAACCTAATGGCCTTTTCATCTTTAGGCTTCAACTTTTTAGACATGTTCTCTAACTCCTTCAGCCTCTTTCTAATCCTCTCCATCTCTGCTTCATCACGTCGGCTTTGCGCAATTTCCATCTGCTTCCGCAGTCTATCCTTTTCGGCTGCGATATTTACCGGCCTTAGCGTGGCCAACTTCTTCTCTTGCAGCATCTGTTTTACAGTTGCCGCAGAGTAGACAAAATTGTTTGCTTTCAAAATTTCTTCTTTCTTGTCGAGCACCTCTTGCCTTGTGGGCAGCCGACCGCCACCCTTCTCGACCTCCCATTGCCACTCCTTAAATTCTTTCTCCAGTGGTGGCGAGTCAGAGACCATAGCCATCTGCCACCTAGCAGCAGAAGATTCATTGCCCCAAATGCAATTCAACCACTTATAAGTAGAGTAATTTTCCAGCTTGTAGTGTTTCTCTGGATCAGTAGAATCCACATTCCGGACTAAGCAGAGCTTATACTTAGGACCAGTTCTGGTCTTCCCAATGCCAAGCCGAACGAAGCAGCCCGAGATGAGTTCTTCAAAGAAGGGTTCCATGAACCACTTCACCAGCTTCGACCTGCGAATGGTTATCTCCTTAATGTCCTCAAATTTTGGCGAATCCAGCCTTGAAGGCGACATATCTTCTAGCATGTCATCATCCATTCTCTTGTCACCAGGAAACCTATCATCGTCGCTGTCGCCTCGCCCACCTTCGTTGCTCATATCACTTGGTGGGCTCGGGGGCATAATTTTGTGTTTTGTTGGAGTAGAATCTTTGAGACCGAGACTTCCGCTGGCGGCCTCTCTCAACCGTTTCCGGTAGCCCTCTGGATCTTGCTGCCTCAAACGCTTGGCTCTCAGCTCATTCAAGGCGCTCTTGGCGGCAGTCTTATCATTCCGGGTTGACGAGCGGCCGCGCTGCGGCAATGGGGGCGGGCTCTCTTTCCGAGACTTCTCCATCTTGGAGGATGTTGCTCTTGCCATCTTCTTCAGCTTATAATCATCTATCTTCGTCCCCCGCTCAGCTAATATCATCTCTCTGTCCAATTCAGACAGCTTCAACAACTCTTCCTTGTCAGCCTCATCCTTGTAAAGGTCGCTTCCCACAGAAGGAGCACTGTCAGAGTCATCGCCGCTGTGTCCGCCCGCATCTTCGTCATCCCAGCCGCCCTTCTTGTCTTTCTCCGGCGGGTCGAACCTCTTCTTAAGCGGGATTTGGGATCCTGATGGCTTCCTCTTCTTGTAATTCGGATCATCTGAATCATCATCCTTCGAGTCACTGCCATCAGAATATCCTCTCTCGCTCGCCCATTTAGATTGCTGCCGAGAACTGCTGTTCTTCCGGTTGGACCCGCCTGTCCTTCCTGCCGCCTGCAGCAGCAAGTTCTCCAGATCGCCCATGATCAAGGGTTCTTACGAAGACCTGCAAGAAAGTAATCTGTACCGATTCAGCAAACATGAACGTGGAAAAAAAGGTTTGAGAACATAAAAAAACCTTTTTTAATTCGGGAATCCAACAATTCACTCACACATCAATCGAAAACTGTTCATCCGAGCAAATAAATTTCTGCTACATGATAGAAATCGACCATGAGGAAGACGTGTACAAAAGAAAAAACTCTAAAAGATGCCCATCAAAAAGCATGTTTGGCATCAAGAACACTCAAAGGCAATCTGAAAAATCCTCAACCGGATCAGATGGAAACGAAAAGGCAGACGATCCAATTCAGAGAGTCAAATCGAACACTGAATTGATCAGAACAACCTACAAAAGAAAAAAAAAACACAATTCCGCCATAGAAATCAAACGAAAACACCATTGACGAGGGGCAGAACAAAAGATTGGAAAGATCTACCGATAGGTTCGAAGGGATCGATCACCTGAAGCGACGAGCGGGGAGTGGTTCCAAAGTTGCATTGGACAAGGAGAATAGAAAGGGATCGGGAACCAAGGAAAGAAATCTAACATATTTATATGTTATATATGATTACTAATATTTGTATAACGAAGGGCTTTGGGCCGGGGAAAGAAGCCCATTATTGTTACTTATTTTTATCATTATTATTTCTGTGAATTACCATTTATCTATAAGATAAAAGAAAATAAATAGTAAGGAAAATTTTAGCATTTTGACTTATTTTTCTTCTTCTTTTTTAGTTTTTTTTATGTAATGAAGAATATTAGAGATGTTAAGAAGGAAATTCATCAGAATGAGTGTCAAGTAAATTAATTTAGTCTTTTTCTTTTGGTAATTTTGGCGTGCATCGACGGATTCAAATGTTCGCGATAAATGCTTACCCTAAATGGATGTAATGAGAGATACAAATGATCACGGAAAATTCGTATTATAAGATGGAGGAAAGATGAGGGATAAAATATTATAGTTTAGTTAAGTCTTAACAATAAATAAAATTTAAACTTTTTTAAAAAATATGGCGCGCAACAAATAATTTTTAAACACCCGCGGAAAAAATGCTTATCATAAATTAAGATAAATATGGATTAAAGTGTTCGTCAGAAACACTTACCATAAATACAAAGATGGATTGAAAATTTAAATGTTCGCAAAAAATATTTACCATAAACAAAGACAAAGATGAATTTAAGTGTTCGCGGAAAAGTTTTTTAATTAAAGAGGGGTAGACAACAAATTTATGATTGATTCGAATTATTATTATTATTATTATTATTATTATTATTATTAATTATTATTATTAAGGTGGGGGATTAAGTGGCTGCATCTTGAGATGACAATAGTTTGGAAGCCAAAATTCAATATGACAATCCAAAAGTATGTTTATACAATCACTTAGATTAAGGATGTGTTTCAGAAATTGCTTTTTGCAGTGATTTTTCAAAAGTATGACTTACTTTTTTCTGTAGATGAGTGTTTGATCATTTATATAGTTACTTTCTTACAAAATTAGCAATGGTGGACAGCAATTTTTGTACTTTTTTAAAGGTTTATATTTGATTTAGTGGCTATGAAGGACCGCTCAAATGCAGCCTAAACATGCAAGGATAAAAAAATCTCTATTTTGTGGGAAGTCAATCGAAAGTGCAAAGGACTAAAATGCATATGTGACTTCTACTCAGGCCACAATGTGTTGGTCACAAATGGGCTCATGACCAAAGAGGTATAATGAAACTATAGGTCATGTCCTTTGTGATTGTCCACTAGTAACATCTTTTCTTTTAAAAATAATGCATAGTACTAAAAGGATCCAGCTGCCCAAAAAAATTGAGATCCCAGGCACTATGAGCGAACCTGCTACCAACGACACTCTCTCGTCGGAAGAAGTAGATCAACTCCAGCGCAGCACCAAGCGAGCACGGAACGTGGCAGTCCCGAGCCACTTCGTCTGGGAAGGTCGTCGCAGCTTCACTGAGGTGGTCAACCAGAGGAGCAACAACACAATGAGATGACACCCACAACAATGGAGGATGAGCCTGAAGAAGTATTGCAATCCAGAATAGACAAAAGTGATAAGACCAGACTCAAGATCATCGTCACGGATGAGGAGGCGGAGGCCTTTGCAGCCAGATGGAAGCAATCCCTCATAGTCAAGTTAGTTGGCCTGAAGATAAGTATGGGAAGCTTCCAAAATAGAATCCGACAGTTGTGGGCCAAAACAGGCAGAATCTCAGTGGTTGATCTTCCAAACGATTTCTATATTGTAAGCTTTACGGCAACGGAGGATAGGAACTGGGCACTCACAGGAGGGCCTTGGTTCATGCTCAGCCACTTCTTGTCTGTCAGAGAATGGACGTTGGACTTCCAGGCGCGAGAAGCAAGCTCTCAAACATTGTCATGTGGGTACGCGTCCTGGAACTTCCGGTGGAACTCCACAACTGGACAATCCTGCGAAGAGTAGCAACAGGTCTCGGCAAACTACTCCGAGTTGACAGGTTCTCGGTGAGTGGTGCGAGAGGTAACTTTGCTCGGATCTGCATAGAGCGCGACATCGAAGAGCCAATAGTTCCTGAGGTAGAAATCAGGAACAATGTTTATAAGTTGGAATATGACGGCTTAGGTATGATATGCTTCCACTGTGGAAAGATTGGTCATGACACCGCGCGCTGCAAAGATCGTCCTCAGGTGATCGCCGGAGAAGATGCAACTCGGGACACATTAACCAAGGAGGGACCTCCAACGACTACACTAGCTGGAACAGATACCAAGAATTTGTACGGGCCTTGGCTACATGTGAAGCACCCTCGGAGGAGCCCCAAGCAAAAAGCGACCAAACAACAGACCTCGGACTTAGAGCCAAGCAAAAGCAAGCCGAAGGGTCGCCGCTCAATAATACAATCTGTCGCAGGTACCTTTACCCAGGGGAAGAAAGCTCAACCACCTACATCGTACCAAGGACAAGGAGGTTCTCAACAGCAACAATCTATCACTGTCACATCTGGTAAAGAGAAGGTGGCATTAAATATGAAGCTGACAAGAAGGTCCCCAATCTCGGACGTCCTACGCAATCAAAATCAAGATATTGGAAGCAAATGTCAACTCACCAAGTTAGACCAAGCCAATACCATCAGCCACGTACTCCACCACACAGCAAACAACATGCAAGCACCATCAAGGGAGGCTGAGGAGTCTGTGGGTGCAGTAAATGAGGACCCACATACCACTGGCATCATTAGCTATCTCGAGTCCCATGCGGAACAAACCGATGTCACATTTGAGGACGCGTGGGAACAACCACCCTCCCCAACAACGATGGAGATCTATCAAGAGACTGGCATGGTTGGATCATCCTCCATGGACGTGGCAGAAGGGTGTGCAACCAGAGCGGCACGAGCCTAACATTTGGGTTCCTGGTAAATCCAACTTATCTTAATTAATGTCAACTAAAGTTTTTTGCTGGAACTGCCGAGGAGCTCGCAGTCCAAAATTTTTGCAAACTCTGAAGGAATATAAAAGGAAGCACAAACCAGATTTTATAATCCTTGTTGAACCCCGAATAAGCGGACGAACAGCAGATGTCGTCTGTCACAAATTACGGGGTTTTAGTTTTCAAAGGATTGAGTCAAGAGGTTTCTCCGGAGGCATATGGGTCTTTGGAGGACATTAGTTGTGCAAACTTCAATCATATCTCGCCATGATCAAGCGTTGCATTGTCAGGTATCCACGGCAGGAAGATCCTGGTACCTCACAGCAATATATGGCAGTCCTCAAGTCAATAAACGCCAAGAGCTTTGGGAAGAAATTAGACGTCTCGCACCCTCACTTTCATCATCTCCTTGGCTTCTCATAGGAGATTTTAGTGAGCTGCTGGATGCCTCCGAAAAAGTTGGAGGGGCTCCTTTTAACTCAAGCAATGCTCTCTCCTTTCAAAATGTCTTATGCGACAACGGACTCATGGACCTAGGAAGCAACGGTCCGAGATACACATGGAGAGGGCCTCCCTACAGAACAGGAGAAAGAATTTATGAGCGCTTGGACAGAGCATTATGTAATGCTTCCTGGAGAACCACCTTTCCAGAAGCAGGAGTCACTACCCTCCCGAGAGTCAAATCAGACCATCACCCTCTATTGCTTTGTCTACAATCTCCGGCAGCAAACGCTAAAGGACAACGACCCTTTAGATATCTCGCCGCCTGGCATATGCATGAAGGCTTCCCAGACTTCCTGCATAGTACTTGGGAAAATAGGGCTCCTCTTCAACACAACCTAGAGCACTTCAAGCATAGAGTCAAGGAATGGAACAAGCGAACATTTGGGAACATTGAGTCGCGCAAACAGAAGCTTTTCAACAGAATTGCAGGCATCCAATCCTCTCTCCAAAGAAAGCACAATCAAGCATTAGAGGCCCTAGAAACATCCCTCACTAAAGAACTGGAACTAGTTTTGGCGCAGGAAGAAATGCTATGGTACCAAAAAGCGAGATGTCAATGGATCAATTATGGGGACAAAAACACAACATACTTTCATACCAAGGCCATAATAAATAGAAGGAGAATCCAAATCCAATCCTTGCGCAGACAAGATGGCACATGGGAAGATGACCTAGAGGAACTAAGGAACTTAGCTATTGAACACTTCAAAGCAATTTACACTGAGGATACCACAAGCAGGCAACAACACATCCCAAGCATGTTCCCCTCAATCGACGAAGATCACCTAAGAAGCACGAACCGACCAGTAACAATGGAGGAGGTCAGGAGAGCAGTGTTTGAAATGGCGCCTTACAAGGCCCCAGGCCCGGACGGCTACCAAGCAATATTTTACCAGCAAAATTGGAGAACCATTCACAGTTCAGTTTTCAACTTTGCAAAGAAGATCCTAGACGAAGGCAACTCCATAGCTGGCCACAACAAAACCTACATTGTCTTAATTCCAAAAGTTGAAAATCCTGAAACAATACAAGAATTTTGTCTGATCTCATTCTGCAACGTGGCATACAAAATGATTACCAAAATCATCGCAAATAGGTTGCGAGAACACATGCCACAATTGATTTCTCCCTACTAGGTAAGCTTCATTCTAGTTAGGCACATTCACGAAATGTAGTCATAACACAAGAGATGATTCACACTATGGCAAGAATGAAAGGACGTAGAAGGTTCATGTCGATCAAGCTGGACTTAGAGAAAGCATTTGATCACCTACGATGGAGTTTCATCCATGAAACGCTTCGGAGTATTGGACTGCCAAACCAACTGACTAACACAATAATGGATTGCCTTGCGACAACAAGCTTACAAATCCTTTGGAATGGCTGCGCGACGAAAGATTTTCAAATGGAGAGGGGCATCCGCCAAGGCTGCCCTCTATCACCTTACATCTTCACACTGTGTATAGACAGGCTTAGCCACTTGATCTGCAAAGAGGTCCAGGAGGAACGGTGGAGGCCGATGAGAGCTAGCAGGTATGGCCCTGAAATCTCACACTTGATGTTCGCTGATGATATAATTCTCTTCGCAGAAGCCTCCAAAGCCCATATGGAAGGAGTTCTAGATGTATTGGACCAATTTTGCACAGCTTCTGGTCAACGAGTCAGCAAGGCCAAAACAACGATATTCTTCTCCAAGTCAGTTCCGCAGCACACCAGGGATGAGCTATCTCACCTCAGTGGCTTCAAGCAAGCAACAACCTTAGGAAAGTACCTAGGAGTTCCCATCGTACATGGAAGAGTAACCAAGCAATATTTCCAACATCTAGTAGGCAAGGTCAAGGCTCGTATAAGCGGGTGGGCAGCAAACACACTCACACTTGCTGGCAGGATCACACTGGCACACTCTGCGCTCCAAGCCATGCCAACATATGTAATGCAAACCATGCGTCTACCCAAGAGCATTTGCAACGACATCGATCGATCATGTAGGGAGTTTGTGTGGGGTCACACGGAGCACAAAAGGAGGATTCATCTTTTAAGCTGGAAAGCAATCACTCAACCAAAGGAACATGGAGGACTCGGGCTAAGGAACATGGAAACCACCAACACCTCCTTGCTAGCAAAACTAGGTTGGGAAGTCCTCACCAACCCGGATAGGCTCTGGACAAGATCTCTCGCAAGCAAATACAAAGGTCGAATGAGCCAAGGCACTCATCTAAAGGCTTCACCCACAAACTCTTGGCTCTGGCGAGCTTTAACATCATCATGGAACTCGGTAGCCCATTGCGCAAGATGGCAAGTTGGAAGCGGGGCTCGAGTTAACTTCTGGACAAATGCTTGGCTACCAAAAGGATGCACCATCAAATCACTAACAACAGAAGAAATACCTGCAAATATCATCTCCTCCTCAGTTGCAGATATGACGACAAGTAATGGGAATTGGAAGTGGGATATCATATCGCCGCTTGAATCATCAAGGAGCAATTGCACTTGCAGAAGCTCCATTCCCTAAAGAAAATAGCATCGACAAAATCTTCTGGCCTCTTGAACCACATGGGAGATACAGTGCCAAATCAGCATATATAGCCTTGGCGTCAAGCAGTTGGAGTGGCAATGACCCACTTTGGAAGCTAATATGGAAATGGGGAGGACCACAAAAAATTCGAACCTTCCTTTGGTTAGCAGCGCATGACCGAATTCTAACAAATGAACAAAGGAAAAGGAGGAATCTGTCTGCATCCGACATTTGTACCCAATGCAGAATCGGAGTTGAGACGACACTACACCTGTTGCGGGACTGCAAAACTGCATAAAAAATTTGGAAGGCCCTCTTACCACCACATATGGTGCAACGTTTCTTTAATTTACCATTGAGTAGCTGGTTTAAACAGAACCTGCAGGCCTCAAATGCTATGTGTAATGATATCCCTTGGCCAGTCCTTTTTGGCACAACATGCTGGCAGTTATGGCTTTGGAGGAATGAGAGAGTATTCAATGGTAGTCATCAACAACCCCAACAGTCAATGCACACCATAATGAAAACAACAAATAGCTTCCTCGTAGCAAAGTTGTGGGAGAAGAAAATACTAGGCACATCAACAGTAGGAGAAGGAACCCTTTGGATCAAACCCCCAGATGGATGGGTGAAGTATAATGTTGATGGCTCATGCCACCTTGGCAACTCTCAAGGAAAGGCAGGAGGATTACTAAAGGATCACCAAGGGCAATGGCTGGTGGGATTCAACCAACATCTTGGCACCACCACTCCGTTGGAAACAGAACTTCGTGCAACAAGTATTGGACTTAAAATAGCATGGGAGCAAGGATATAGACACGTAATACTGGAATCCGACTCACTCCAAGCAGTAGAGCTCATCTTACAAAGGCAACAGATAGGAGCACACCTCATCAATTTAGTATCAATGTTACATGAGCTGATCAGAAGACCATGGGATGTTATTGTCAGGCATATCCCTCGTGAAGTGAATGCTGTTGCAGACTGGTTAGCCAAAGCATCACCCGATGTCGGACAGGAGATCCGATTGCTTCATTACCCGCCGATATCTATAGCTCGTCTTCTTTTCGACCACTCTGTTGAGATTTGTGTACCCCCTCTTCTTTTACCTTCTTAATATAAACTCTACATTCCTTATCGAAAAAAAAACATCTTTTCTTTTTATTTTTTTGCTTCAAAATGCTTGCATCCTAATGTAGGTAGGGGTTGGCCTCGGATTTAGTGAAAAAAAATCAATCAACTTAGGTAATCAGTTGAGTAAACCCTATTATATATTTCGGTTTCTTATAAAGAATAGGGAATCAATAAAAGTAACAGTTACAAATTAAAAAAATAATAAATCAATAGAAAACTATTGAAGATATCAAATATAAGGATAATAAATTAATCAATTATTTTTAAAAAATAATATAAATTATAATAAATAATCAGATTTTTTATTTAACCCAAATTTGTTTTGATTGAGGTTGAATCAACTTAGATTTGATTCATATACTGGTCTAACTTGGTTCAATTAAGTTTGATCAAGCTGAATCACTCTAATAAGTTTGTTTGAGCTGATCAGTCAAACAAAGTAAAAAACTATGATTCAATAGTGGACTAAACCAATTGGTTAATGGTTTAAAATAAATATAAATTAATTTTAGGGAGACAATAATATTAATTTTAGGTAGCCTTTTTATAACAATTATTGAATTAAATTTAAAATAAATAATGATAAGATTTATTCAAAGTAAAATAACATTTAAAAAAATATTAAAATTACGTAATGCGAAATTAACTTATAACTTTTTGATGTACAATATTTACGATAATATTAATATGAGGAATGCATAAAAAGGAATTAATGACCCTCAATGTTTCCGAGCCCTAACAAATTTATTTATTATTTTCTTACAAATAATCTCATATCTTCTTTATCATACACATTTCTATTTTATAAATGTCGAACCTGTACAAAGAATTATTAAACCTCAAGGTTTTCAAGCTCTAGCAACTCGTGTACATTTTAATATCGAATGTTACACTCCCGATCCATTCAAGATATTATTCGCTTTGGCCCATATAGCCCGCATAAATTTAAAACGCGTCTTAAATGATAAGGATGGATGCTACATATAAGCTCATGATCATCTCCGTGTTTTGTCCATGTGGGACTAACTTTCATTCTCATCATCATCTTGGGGTCTTACAATCTTTTTCTCTTTCGGGGCTCAACGTCCTCGTTGAGTCGACCCACATAGTTCAAGTGAGCACGTGAGGTTGACTTTGATACCTTCTGTAACACTCCGGATCCATTCAAGATATTATTTGCTTTGGGCCCAAATGGCCCGCACGAATTTAAAACGCGTCTTAAATAGTAAAGAAGGATGCTACATATAAGCCCATGACCACCTCCGTATTTTGTTCATGTGGGACTAACTTTCATTCTCATCATTATCTTGGGGCCTTACAATTGTAACGCCCCCAAAATCACACCTTGCCACCTGGCAAAATCATGACTTTAAGGACGCAATATCATTACCTTTGGTTTGACCATTTGACTGGTCAACTCCAGTGTCACATCATATAAATACAATACTTTAAAACTAAACATCTTTGACATAT
>LTAE01000738.1:0-53501 GCA_001647135.1 Pontederia paniculata
ATATATTAAGAGTGACAAAAATAGCATCCTTAATTTTTTCCTTTTTAATTTTTCATTCAAACACTAGTGTTCATCCGTTTTTTATAAAACTTGAAACAATGATTCTCTTCATAAATATTTGAGATAGTTTGAAATTTTATTTTGTTATTTGAAAACATTATTCTTTGACATCGAAGATTAATTTTTAAAATTATTATTTTTGTACTCCTCAAACGTATATCAGATAAAATAATTTATATGCTACTATTATTTTATAGTAAAACTTTCATTAACGGAGCAAGAGAGGTTTTTGAGATCCCTCATTTGACAACAAAACTGTATATAGATAGATTTTTTTATAATTGCGAGGAGTGCGGAAGAATACAATGCCAAGCTAATAGAGCATATAGTTCGAAATAAAGTCTGGCAATCAAATTGGTAACAAGTTAATTGGGGATTACAAAATTTTGAAAAAGAATTCGGAAGAAAATAAGTTCATTTTTCTTAAAAATATAAAACATGTTTTTTTTTCTTCAAATAAGTAGGTAACGTCGTTAAATTTATGAGAGATAAAAAAAATAGAATAAATAAAATTTAACAATTATCATAAATTTAAGATTCTACCATTGAAGAGGCAATTAATAGGATGTTATCTATGTAGATAGCGTCACTTATAGTCACCGGAATAGAAAAGGATTTATTGATATCCTCATCTTATTCTTTTATTACAACACACGTAAAAATAGATTGCTTTGTTATAGAGAGTTTATTTTATAAAAGACAAACAGTGGCACCATTTCTTACCTAACAACCCATATGGTGAGCAGCCCCTCCATATTATTACGCAACTTTGACGCCAACGTAATACCAAAAATTTTCAATTCTATATCCCAATTTGAGAGTTGGATTGTATAACATATTTTTTCTGTCGATATTCAACCTGCTAATCAGTTGCTTACCCCCAAAATTCATATCGAACTTGCAGTTAAAATAGAAAGTATGAAACATAAGAACGTAGATGTTAAAAAAAGTTCATGTACATTAAAAATATTTGGAAGAAAACAAGCAAAATTAGCTTTCATCATTAAAATGTGTACAAAAGCAGTTTAAAATGTCTTTACCAAACAAATCCAACAGAAAGCAACTTATCCGACATCACATGCATAGAACACAAACAGATGTGGACCAAAAACCGATGCATAAAATAAGTTTTTAACAGGATGAATGTTACTTATTTCTTAAGTTTCAATACAAAATAATGAGGCCGAGCTAAACAAATCCGCATTCTGCCAGGGCCCTCCAGAAGGAAGAAAACCTATAAGAAACAAAAAGAAGAGAAAAATAAAGGGTGGGAGGAAGAACTCATTTTCTAACATTGAATGATGAACAAGACGCCCTATCATACAACCACCACCAAGAGGATGACGGACAGGTACAGGATAAATTAAAGAATCATCTCCCATGGGTATAACTTCCTATTAGCAGTTCCCGTATTGCCAGCATTGGATCGTGATGTCTGCACCAGGCATTCATCCAAGCAATTTGGTTCTATTGAGCAGACTCAGAATTTAGCTCGATAGTTCAGCCTTAAGTGCCACTTAAGCTCATCTCCCTTTCGGGCTGTTGAGCCTCAAAATCCATCATTTGATGAAAACTTTCCTATACATGTATTAGCCGACGTTGCTAGCCACTTCAGCTGCACGCTGTCTCATCATCTCCATTACTGCAGCCCTCCGCCTGGAATCAGACTGTTGCTGCAACCTCCTCAAATGCTCTTTCAGATCCCTATGGGACACAAAGTAGAAACAATAAAAAAGTGAAAACCAAGTCTACTGGTGGTTGACAAGACTGCAAATTTAAATAAGAAACACAAGAGGTGCACAATCTAAGCACCTGCATCGTGGTACATTGCATTCTGACTCTTTACAAGCTCGAGCATGAAGTTGGAGAAGATACCACATCTTCTTACACAAACCACAACCTCCTGAAGCTCGTATTTTGCATTGGATGCCATGACGGAAAAGACCTTTAACTTTCCGGCAATTAGGATACTGACAATGTGGGATACGACATTGTGAGGCATGCACCAAAAGATCTAACATTTTCCTTAGCTGCAGAAGAGCAAAAAGAACTAGGTGAGGACCAGAACACATATTGCAAACTTGCATTAACCCGAGGTTTCCATACTTGGACAGAAATAGCACAAACAATTATAGATGTGATTCTTGCTTCTCGATGATGGAATGATGTAATACAGTCCATTTGATAGGTTTCACTTTTGTCTTTAGATTTAGTGAAAAAAAGACAATGATCCCTCAAGCCCACTATTTTCATTGTCTAGTGAAAACCTATAGAAGAAACTAAGACAAATAGAGGTGCATCTTGGTTTATGATATCAACATTTGAAATAAAGTATGTGTTCTTCATTATGGAGGTTATAAGTCATGACAAACATATTTGTGGCTTTTAGATATTTTTAACCCCTAAACATACAGAATATGTGTCAATTATGACCCACCATGAACTTAGTTACATTTTGTGACAACCATGCGGAGTGCAAGGCAATTTATATTAGAAAGACAGAGAGATCTCACGCTACAACCTATGAAGTTAATCTTTAAAAGCTTCACATAAGAATTTAAATTTGAAAATTTAAAATTGTTAAGCAAAAGACTCTCATGATAACTATGATGTGCTGAAAGAAAATTACGGCATTCCTGGTTAAAGTCAAAGTACGTTCAACCCTACCAGGTCATATAAGTTAAATCTGAAGTACATTCAACATTCATGATACTATGATGCTCCTCAACAAGTAATGTTTAATTTCATATGGTAGCAATTAATATTTCTGGCCAGGTAAAGGTCTCAAATGTACTTGCATCTCCAGAATAAATAAGATCATGTGAATAAAAAATGCTACCAAGTATTGACTTAAACCACAAAAATTAAATGTATCACCTGAGTAACTCGCTTTTGTCGAGCTTCTTTGTTTTGTGCATCACGATCAGCTAAAGATGGATGATTTGTCAACTTATGAGGATGATCAATACCACCTTCTTTCTGATAACAGGCATTGCATACATCAAAATCAGGACAGATTTCACAACGCCAGCCCTGTCCTGTTTCGATGTCATGATAACAGACATTGCATGTAGTGACAAATGCTGGCGCGGTTGGATTATGAAGGTGATATAAGACCATCATTGATGAATGTTTAGCACGGCGCAGGGTATCATATTGATAATGGTTTCCTTGACAAAGGCTTAAAAATGCTTGTCTGGTGTCAAAAAATTCACTTTCTAGTATCTCATCCTTGTCCTTTGTATCACGTGCAACATCACTAATTTCAACCTGAGGGACCATTAGAGTTAGTGATCTCACAACACTCGAAATGCATACATGAAAATACAAGTTGCTGACCCACTGACAGGAAAATTAAATACACAATTACACATACATCATATACAAATTGCAAAACTATTAGATAATAATAACATGAGGAACCGATGAGAAATCACTGGAAAGAGCATATGCTTCTCCTGAGGGACCATGAGAGTTAGTGATATCACAACAGTCAAAATGCATACATGAAAATACAAGTTGCTGACCCACAGACAGGCAGATAAAATACACAACTACACGTACATCATATATAAATTGCAAAACTATTAAATAACAATAACATGAGGAACCGATTAGAACTCACTGGAAAGAGCATATGCTTCTCCCTGGCATGACTAGGATGCTTGTCCCTCTCTTCAACTTTTTGTTCTGTCTCATAACACCTATAAGAAAAGAAAAAAAAAAGATCCCGATGAGTTCCACAATTTCTGACTATTACTAATTTTGGTCTTATGCTTTTAGATCCTTTTAGAGTTATTCTTCTATATCTTCTTGGAAGCAATTTACTTTGAAAAAGATTCAAGTCCCTTTAATAACCTATGATCCAGTTCTCTCTAGTGATAAATTAACATGCAACTAAATTTCAGAAACATACTACTTCAATAACACACAATACTTGTTAAGAAGATTAAAGCAGCAACTGCAAGGAGTATCATGTTTATTCATAGACGAGTAATCACACTGATATGAGAGGATTGGAAACCCATCTAATTTTATTACAATCATTGTGGTTAACAGGATCAACATAACTAGCATTGATGAATAATGAAAAAGTATAAGCATCAACATTTATGACAAATATGTTTCAGAAATGAAAACTACTGTAAATTTAACAAAAATATCACTTCTCAATACAATTTCCCAAATAAACAATTGAAAATATTACACTTGGTTTCTGCAGAAGTTCACAACACTTAGCAGATGAGTCAAGAGAATTAGCTCTTTCCATTGATCTTATCAGTCCAACCAAATGAAACCCAGCAAGCAAAAGGTATGAGGGCATAGTACTAGAATTCTGGTGAATAAAAAAATCAATTCACAATATACTTACCACGAAACAAATGAGAATATTTCATTCAGTTTCTGAAGAAGTTAGCAAAACTTTGTGGATACATCAAAATAATTAGTTTCTTTAAACCTAAGATTTAATCTTGCTTGTTCCTTCCATTGACATTCTCTATCCAACTAACAGAAATTAGAAACAAGGGTATTTCAACATGAATGATATAAAATCTTTCCGGAACTCTTCATAGCACGCTAGAGCCAAAACTGTGAGTTACTAAAAATGAATGTCGATACACCCTCAAAGTGACATCTTCAGAAATCCCACCTATTCTTCCTTACAACATTTATATAATGGAAAATGGTTTTGTATCTGCCTTCCATAATTAGTACAAAACAATATCTACATTATGAACTACTTACTTATCACAAAGTTGGAAATTTTTGCACTGGTTGCAGACCCAACGTGTCCCAGATACCATCAGGAGACAACAATGAGTGCAACAATGTTGCAAATGTACCATAATAAAATCTTCCTTCATGGGACAGATGGTCTCACCAAGCTGTATAAGATACATGACAAACAAGAAAACCATTAGCACAGAAGAACAAGAGAAAATAAATCAAAACAAATCTCAATATGATGTAAGCCAGATATCCAAAACTACAACTTCATTGACTGAAATTGCACAACAATGGATTCTTTCATCACTAGTACAAGTCTTCTCTTGTTAAAAGACATCATGCATATCATAACAAAATGCAGAGTCCATACAGAACCTCATATTTGGAACAGATCAGAATGCAAGAAATCATGAACAGATAAAGTATGATCGCTCATTATACAGCAAGAACTTGTCATAACATGCATTTGGTCTTAAATGATTCTTAGTGGCATACTTATAAACAAATTCTCATTTTTAAATAGGATTCTCAATATACAATGAGACAAGATGTAAGACAACACATGACTAAAGATGCATCTATCATGATAGTTCATCTTATCCACCACAAAAGGAAAAAGTTCCAAATAAATCCCACCCAATATGAAAAAGGAATATTAAACACACTTATATTTACTGATCATTTGAATAAGAGGTCACTTAAATAAAATTCCTAATGCATATGCAGGAAAAAAAAGGATAGGTACCACGATAGTATATGCTCACATTGCATGAATATCAAGGTAAGCACAAGATCCAAATAAAGGATTAACATGATGCTGAATTTAAGAGTAATGCTACGGACAGGTCAATAAACAAATGACTGTTGGCTTGTATTGGACCATCCAGATACAATTCTTGCATGGTCCTAAACAAGTCCAGCACACACGTGCGGATAATACCAAACATCATTCCCAGTTTCATGATGATTTCCCAATGCATTGATAAGAAAGCCCATGTTTTAACAGGCGCACCACAATATCGAAACCTTGATTGGATATGCAATTCTAAATTAAATGCATGAGATTTTCAATAAAAGCTACAGAAATCACCTTCTGCATTAACAAAAAATCCTTAGAAGGATTGCCAGAAAGGTCGGTTTGTCCTGCTGCCTTTAAAGCTCTTTTGGTCAAAGACTTTTTAGTTTTTCCCTTTTTTTGTTGTTTTCTATCATCTTCTTCTTGGCGTAGTTGATTGATCATATCCTCTGCCGCACCCGGCCAGTAGTCACCATCAAAATATGGCAAACGAGTTGCAGTTATTTTAACCTTACGTTCCCCCATAGTCACAAAGAAATGATCGTACAAATTAGTTAGCTCAACAACAATATTCTCCTTTGAAGCCTTTCGAAGCATAGATAAGTACCTGATTCAGATCAAGCACATCACACATTAAAGATTAAATTTACAAGATAATTAAGAATAAAGAAACAATATAGAAAGAATGCAAGATCTCGCGGCTCACCACTCCCGAAGCTTATCAGATTTTGGTGTCTTCTGAATCTCAGGATGACAATAAAGGATATAGTCTTCACCTTTAAGAGGAGGGCAAGCCCATATATAGCAGCTAGTGAAACCTCGTTTCTTACAGTATTCGAGATATCCTATCTGGAGGCATAGAAGATCCAAGTCTTAGCTACCAGAGAAAATGTATAATACTACAATGTAAGATGGTAGATACTGCTCCAAGTAAATAACATACAAAGAAAGATACTTAAACCACATGCATAATTACCAGGATCTCATGGTATACAAATGTTCTTAAAGCTTCTCCAGTCACTGTCTTTATCTCAGGCCTGAAATATTTAACAGAGTCCAGGTACGAAAGATACACACGTCGCTGGTTAGGAAAAGCAGAATCTGTACCGAATTCTTGAACATACATGCCGAATAGGCACACTTCCACACCTTCGATCTTCTGAAATAACAGGACAGCCTGACCACATAATATGTGAGACTATGCATGATGTATGATTGTTTTGTATTCTTAAATCAGAGAATACAGCAGCAACATAGTAAAACAAGTAACTTCCATGAAAACAAATGATGAAGAGCTGCTCCACCATCAAAAAGATAAGTGAATTAAATACCTTAGACTTATAAGGGAATTCTTTTGGGTAATTCTCTTCTTGAAACATTTCTAGAAACCTCTGCTTGACCTCCAATTTTTTGTCAACAGATGAGACAACCCTAACTACGAGTCCTTCCGCTCCTGGCACCTGAAATTTGGAGCTTAACGTAAATAACTTTATTGTGTATCATTCCTTCAAGTGTCAAATATTTTAAAAAATAGGAACCCCTTATTATTAGAGAGAACATGTGCTCATGCATACTTCCAATTCGGAGCCTGGTTAATAGGTTTCTTGTTGGCCTTTTTTTGAGATGCTAGCAAATTAGAAGACTAACCTCATCATAACTTTTCCCAAGATGTCTAGCTCTATCTAATCTCTCTTGCTTCAGCCGCCTGAAAAGCCGCTGTTCTATTTGATCACTAAGGATAGTCCTTGGCAGATCCTTTGCACCAAGAACAGCACTCTGAGGTAGTGGTTTCCTTTCCCCTCTTTCTACTTCTTCTATATAGCAATTAGGGCAAGTATACTCTGCTTGACCACCATCATTTCTTCGACCATTAAAAAGACCACATATTTGATGTTGCCAAGCTTCACATTTATCACATTGCACCCACTGCAATGAAACAACAAATGATTAATTATCTAGTTCCACAAAAATGGCATGGGACATGCATTCACTCATACTCATGGACAAACATACAACCCAACAAAATCACCATTGTCAAAAGGAAATAAAGGACAGTCAATAAGGAAAAACTTTACCCATTCTTCTGTTTCTTCATCATTTTTCTTCTTTTCGAGCCTTGCTTTCGGGAAATTAGATCCATCAACTACTATCGAATCACCACGAGCCTCATTGTAACAGGGAATACAAAAGTAATGTCGGGTTTCGCCAGTTCCAATTGTATAATACATTGCATTCCGTTTAATTCTAGCACCACAAGGGGAACAATATATTGGTGGAGGTTCAAATGTGAGCTTTTCCACTGCACATAGCTGACATGAATTTTCACTCATTGACTGTCCCATTGCCTGGTTTTTCTCAGCTTTGGCCTTACTCTGTGGGACAGGATATATATAAACAGTAAGTATGGAGAAGAAAACTAATCAACCATGGAGTTTATAGCATTATGGCATTAAAAAGAAAAGACAAAATGAGCTTCCTTTTCAGGGGCTAAAAAGATGAAATCAACTTGAAAGAAAGTAATCGACGGAAGGCAATTACTCTCTTAAATGATGGAAGATATTAAAACATCTATTGTGTGAGCAATAAAACATATGTAATTATGCATAGCATAGTATCAAGAAATCATTCATGATTAGTTCATGATTAATAACATAAGAAAGGTAAGAAAGTAAATCCTTCAAAGCAAGTGAAGTGAATACTAAAATAGCCATTAAAAGACAAAGAAAAAATGTAAAATAACTCCAATAATGTCTTCAACCTGCTATAAACTGATTGAGCTGATTTTTCTTTTAAAAGATTGAGCTGAAATATGACATACATATTCATTTGTAATCTAACTTCAGCAATTTCAATTTCGTTAATGTTGTCAATAGGCATTAAAGCTCAAGGTTAGAACCATATAATGGTCCTTTGTCAATGTTCTAAATCATATAGTAATCTGATGTTTCTACAGCATACTTATTCATTGTTCTCGGCAAGATCTTGTGCAATAAGATATTTTAAAGTGTACAGTAAAATAGAGTTATCATCTTTTTACTGTCAGCTTACTGAGCTAAAATCACAATCTGGAAAATATCAAGAATAAGAAGATACAAATAGCACACAGTAAAACGGTAAGATGGAGCACTGCTAGGCAAGAGTGTCAATAAATCAAGATAAACTCCAAGCATCTAGTGTAGATAAACGTAGCACAGAAAAAAATATAACATAAATAAAGAATCACAGCATGAGATGACAAAGTAAATTTATCAGAACAAAAAAAAGTCAGCATAATACGGAGATCAAATAAATATCAAATGACTATCACTTAACATTTTTTTGAGGGAGAAATGATCATCACTTAAACACGGCCTAGATCATGCAATTGCAATTGAAAAATATAAAAGAAAATCCAGAAAAGACCTTCAGTGATAGTATAATATACAGACTCATAAATTTGGAAGTCAAAAGGAAAGACAGAGATAGGATGGCAAATGAAAGGAACAAGAAAGTTCTCCAAGAACTCACCTGGCCAATCCATCGCCTTAGACCAACAATATGCTCTCTAACTTGTTCGGGAGTAAACAATTCCGTCAATGAAACACCTTTTACTTTTGGCTTCCCTGATTTACCTGAAGTTATTTGATCATTAGATGGCTCATTTGCTTCTAGCTTAACTTCATTGCTACATTGCTCCATTTCTTTCTTAACCATCAATATTTCTTTTGTTTCTTTTTCTACATGATCATCAACATAGCTCGACATGCAAGAATCTACAATGCATTTTACATTGCTTGCATTCCCATCAACAATATTCTCAGATACTGGTAGGTTTTCTTGTGCAGAGCCCATGGATTGATCGATTTTCACATCAGTGTCCTCAAATTTGGCAGACAATTGCATTTCAGTTTGTTCACAATCTTGAAGATGTGTCTCCAGTTCCGGATACAGTTGATTTCTAGGAGGCACATGGACTGGGGAAATTTCAGTCTTACGAATAAGAGATGGTGGGGCATGCTGAACTTTCATCCTCTTAGGAGATGGTTGCCTGTCATCACGATCTTCAATGGGGATAGTATCTTTGATAATTTTATCATTGTCAATCTTCATCTCACATGTGAAACCAGAATCAGATAAAGCGTGAATGTGGGCCTTATAGTTTGCAGCTAAACGATCACGAACAGGAATGCAAACAGGACAACTAGCAATTTTGCAAGCATGATAATGATTAATAAGTCTCTTGCTGCATAAACAACGCTGAAACATGCACGAGTCGTTGCTACAACTTTTCATATGGGTGAGTAACTCTTGAACTTTTATGCAATTAGGCTCTATGCACTGCCCCTTTGAAGCTGGACAAGAACGAGCATGATGTAGAAATAACAACCACCTGCATTGATTGTGATAATCTTGGACCCTTTTAGGATCATCAGGTAAATGAACTGTTCCAGCAGATTGTACCACTGAAGTAGCAGCAGAGGCAGTGATACATACTCCAACAGAATCATGAGGTCGCTGAGTTTCATCTTGTCCTGTTATTCTTGGATGTAGTTCTTCTTTGAGTTGCTTACTTGAAGCTTTTCCTGACATCATCTGATACTTCTGCAGTGGTTGAGGTCGCCACTGGGACTGCAGAAGCCCCACTATTTGTGGTCCACTGGATACAGTAGAAATCTTGTTTGAAGATTCAGCAGCCTGCTGCTGTAGGTTAAACAAGTGTTGTGAATTTTCTGAAACAGGGGCATTAAACTCTTGACTAGTGAATTGACCATCAAATTGAGTACTTTTAGAATGATCTTCAAGAGAAACAGTCTGTTGATATTGAGACTGTAACTCCGGAAGTTGTACCTGTTGAGTGGCTCCTGGAACTAAGGACTCAGATTGATTTACAATTGCATTTCCTAGCATTACATGGTCACTAAAAATGACATTCCCTGATGACTGTCTCGAGTTACTATTTTTTAACTGGTATGGTTGGTTCTGAAGGCTTTGTTGCTGCCCTTGTAGCTGTTGATGGTTCTGAACATAATTTTGGTTAGATTGTTGCTGAAACTGCTGAATTTGTTGCTGAGACTGCAGCAAGTGTTCATTTACGGACTGTGAATGGAAGTTCATCTTCTGTTGATCAAGCATTTGGAATCTTGCACTGGGAGGATGATGCATTGACTGCAAAGTTGCTTGATTAAGCATGCCAGAGGTTGTCCTTGAGATGGAGTGCAAACTTGCAGTATTCATGTTATTCGCAACGGATAAAACAGAAGAAACAGAACCACGGAAAGTATCAGAACTTCCCATTTCTGCAGTCTTCAGTTGATTACCATCATTAACAATGGGTAGCATTTGCTGCTGGGATAATGATGCTGCAAAATATTCAAGAGAAAGAAAGAAGAGGTGGCAACATAATGTAAGTTGATTTAACAAAAAGCTAAAGCTAAGACTTAAGATTAATCAAAATGAAATTGATAACACATTTTTACTGGTAACCTTGCCCTCTGCATGATAACTGAAATTCATGCTCGCAAATAACTTAAGTAATGTTCTAGTGCAGAAGTTGTTGAATAAAGTAGAAATTACTTGGCACACTCAGCTGGTGTTGTTGATGAGTTAACTGATGCTGTAAAGGCTTCAAAGAAGTGCCATAAGAAGCTGAATTAAGGAATCCTTCTGATGTTGGGCCACTTAGCTGCTGTATATTGCTCCCAACCAATCCTAATCCTCCGTTTGCAAGTCCATTCGAAAACCCATAAGAGGAAACTCTTTGCTGTATGCTGGGCCTCATTGCAGTACCAATTTGGTTCCCTAGATTATGCAGGATATGGTTATTTTGACTTCCAGAATATTTATTTTGCAGTTGTGGTGTTGGAATCATTATGGACTCGGTACTTGAGAAACCAGATCCATTAGAACATTCAGAGCTTATGGATGCTGACTGTGGATTAGTGAATCCAGGTGTTGGAATCATCTGACTGTATTGTCTTGGTATATTGTTTGTAGCCACCGAAGACATGAAACCACTGCCACCAGAAATACCAAAGTTGGAAGATTGGTGCTTCTGACTGCTAGTTACTGGCTTCACAAAAGAAAATTATCATGAATGCAGCAAAGCAGAAGAAATGAACGAACATGTATAAATAAAATTACCGTCTGAGAGATTGTAGGCGGCACTGTTTCCAACATCTGCAAGAGTATGCACAGGTGTCCCTAAGTTTCCCATGCTTGCCGCTGTATGAGTCATATAACCAGTACTAGTAGCAGACACAGTAGAGTTTTCTATTCCACTAGATAGAACAGTGTTAGTGTTCACCTTCTGTGCCATACCAGGTGTTGGAATCATTGCACCAATGGATGATGAAGATGTAACTTGATGTGATAAAGATTGATTGTTATGATTATTGTGATTGTTTTGAAGTGTATTCTTTAATGTTAACTGCAAAGCACGGTCATCCACAGCCAGATTCATATATTCAACCTGATCACAAATATATTCAACATTTAGAAGTTGTTTAGATATTATCCTTTTTTTTAGAAAAGATCTTATTTTTTTGAAGTAATTAAAAGAAGAAAAATGGAAAACACACAGTTCATGAAGGGCAAGACCTAAACTAGATCCTATTTGGCCTTGAACTCAGGACTAGATGCAAAAAAAAAAAACTTCAACCTAGTAAATTGAGTAAATCAAAATAATCATCTGAAAAATAAAGATACCCTTGATGGAGCATTCTTGCATATAATCGTATCCAAACGCTTCACTACATCTGGTAGCCTTCGTGCCATTTCATCAGAAGACTTAGTTCTTTGAAGAAGAAAATGAAAACTGCAACCAGAAAAATATTTTTAGTCATAAAGACACTGAAATACATACAAACATTTGAAAAATAAAAAATATAAATTACTAAGCAAGACAAAAATTGCAAGATCTATTAGTTTACCTAAATGATAATGAAAAATATCATCAACTTTGTTAATGTGCATTTTTTCACACTTTCAAATTTGGGTAAAATGTTTTTGGCACTGGATAACTAACACAACCACATGTTAAACCAGTATTTCTAGTTACATGATGAACCATTTTCATTTGTGTGCACACATTTGAAACATAATATGTGTGATGCTAAGTTGCCCACAGCTTGCCCTCGAGTAAAAAGAAAGTTTCCTACAGCTGATGGAAAGTATTCACATTTAGGTGATGCAGGCTCCTTACGAGGAAAACATACATACATATACATAGGGCTTGTGACCTCTTCAAAGCAATAAATATTTTTTATTTCATCATGAACAAATACTGGTCTAGATGATTAATTAGCAACTGCATACATGCAAAAACAATTAAAATCATATGCAACATCAAATAGTTACAACTTCCTTGGTATAGCTACCATCTATAGGATACAGATTTTAGGTGTTACTATGATTCACATACTTTGATAATTGATAGTTGATACACACTCATCGTTCTCCTTTTTTAGAAAAAAAAAATATGTATGTAACCAAGCATGTGAGCCAAGGGATGCGACAAAATACGTCAATATCTCATTCAATAGTCACATGCTTGCTACAAATGTACTTGCTACATGCACATTGCCCTATTTTCTTTGAGAAAGATGAGTATGATGCATGTGTAGCAAGCATGTGAACCATTGGATTTAACATACATTTTCACCCCCATTAAATTGCTCACATTATTGCTACAAATGTAGCTCGCCAAAATATACATTGCCCTCTTAATTATTAAAGGAAGAAATGATGACTATGATCATGATAGAAATCCAATACATACATAAATACACAGGACTATTCCATAAACTAATACTATTTTTTTTCCTGAAGGAGAGATAATAAGGAAATTAGCTCTAAAAAAGCCATAGCTTGAGTTTCTATTCATCTAAATTGAAGATCACTTACATTTAAGAATGATATCAGCAAAAGATAAATATCTATGTTTTAGAATTAAAGAGTTAGATTTCTAACATACAGACAGATTATTCATAATTTTAATTGTCAGTCAATCTTTTTATAGAAGAATTTTCAGTATATCTATCATCAATATTTCTAGGTACATGCATACAAATATTCCAGACAAAGGAAGAAAATTACTGCGGATGTACATCTTTTCATATCATGCATGTATTGTATCATATGATGATAAATAAATCCTTTCTCAATTCTTTTTGTGGAGAAACTGAAAAACAAAAACAATGGATTCAAGTATATCAGGGAGTAACAACATTGTACCAAAAAAAGAAATGAATAGCCGTTAAAAACTTTTTCAAAAAAAAATAGCCGTTAAAAAATTTTCCAATCAAATAGCCATTAAAAATTTCCACGAAGGATGTACCCAAAAGTGGATACAAGATCAAAACTATAGGAAAACCTAACTTGAGCTACAATCCAGCAGAATAGCAGTCATGTTGTACTGTTATGGTAGTAAATCAGGCCCTAAGGTGTAAAAAATGGCAGGTTGTCGATATGGTGGAACAACCTCTCAATTTAGGCAAGCTAATGGTTGGTGATAATATTTTAAATAAAGATGTAAAAAATCACATGGATTTTAAGGTTTCATATGACAAATATGAGATTGTACATAATTTAGAAGCAGTAGAAGCTGCAAAGCAACAGCTAGCTCACATCTTTTCTTGAATAGTTTTACGGGCAGCAAGGAGTTCAGGATCCATGTTCCGTGCACCAACGCCCTGCATCTGAGATGCCACAGAATTACCAATCTGCTGAGACTGACCAGGTACTTGTGGACCAGCTTGAGCAGCTACCTGCCCGGACAATTGCCCAGACATATGAGCATGAGCATTCATCTTTATCCCTCTAGCTCCGATGTTCTAAGCCAGAGCTTCTTATTTGATGTTTCAGCCGTCAAAACACCAAAATTGGTCATAATAAATTTATTCAACCCATTGCCAAGGTGCAACATTTGAGATGATTGTAAAATATTCCTCATATATTGAAGGAAAGGGAACAATGTGTGACATGTTTGATCATGACATCTCTGCTACATAAAATGACCTGCTCAATTTTATTCAACGCAGTACCTGTACTGTCAAAAGAAACAAAAGGAATATTATAAATAAATTCAGATATCAAAAATTTGGATTGAAAACAGATAGACAATGGAGCAGAACATATTACTCAATAATATCCTTGAAATTAATACCCTGAACTAGATTTAAGGTTACTTGCAACTTCGCCACAATAAAATGTGAAAAACGCTTAACAGAAAGAATTTAGACCCCTAAATCTAAGATCAATAAGCCCTAATAGGGAACCGGATTAAATTGCGACAGCAAGTAGAACACCATCAATTCTGCATACAGTAGACTTACAAACGATTTCAGACCTCATCAATATCACTCCTTTTTAGCATCTCAAGATAAGGCAGCAAACCAGGAACACAAGCCAAGCGGTGCAATCCTCTCCAAGAACTCCAGAACCCTAGCCGGACCCCACCCCCCGCGCACGCACATACTCAGGAGGATCGATATCATACTAAGATCCTAAGTAAAATGCATACGACCAGGAGAAAGAATCACTAACCCAGGTACGAAATGGCAGTGATCACCGGCGGGTGCCCTGTCGTCGGAGATCGATCGGAGGACCCCAATCGAGACAAAGCCCTACTATGATTGAGATTGGGATGCCCCCTCGAATAGACGCAATCGGAGATCCCGAATCGAAGAGGCGGCGAATTCCGATCAACAATCGAGCAAGTGCGCAATCGAATCCCGAAACCCTCGATACGGGGAAGCGCGTAGTGCGCCGCGAGAGGCCTCGTTTGGGCTCTTGGACGCCCCCCTTTGTTCTCTTCGGCGATCTCTTTGGACAAAGCTGCGAAAAAATTTCGAAACAATATTTTTTTTTACTTTTTTTTCTTTTTGTCGTGCTTTTTCCCCAAATGTTAAATTTTAGGACGCCGCCGATTTAAGGACCCCCAGCGCAGAAGAGGAAGAACGCGAAAGCCAACGCGACGATAGATTTATTATTATTATTATTATTATTATTATTATTATTATTATTATTATTATTATTATTATTATTATTATTATTATTATTATTATTATTATTATTATTATTACTTCCTTTCTTTTTTGGGTATTATTTCTTCAAAATCTAAAATTTTGTATTCTTTTCACTATAATTTATTATATTGTTGTTATTTAGATTTAAAATCTAATTTATTCTTCTTTAAGAATTAGTTTTGCCCTGAAAAACTAAGAAACTAAAACTTATCTTAAAAAATCCGAATTATATATCTATCTATCTATCTAATTAACTATATTTATGTATTTATTTATCTATCAACACGCATATATATTTTCAAGCATGTTAAAAAAAATTAATAAATAGTATTTTAATAATCAAATAAAATAAACAAAAAAAGTTTCAATAATAATTTTAAGAGAGTCAAGTAAAATTATTTAAATATTTCATACTTCGGATCGTATCCAATTTTTCTTATCGGTTTATTTCTATCTAATTGTAATATATAATTAAATATTCTTAGTACTTTAATTCTTATATAGTAAGATTGTATTTCTCATTGTTAAAGTGGATAGCAGATACAAAAATTTAATATTAAGCTGATAGTGATTTGATATTAGCAAATAACAGATAACAATGTCATGATTAAATTTAACAAATTTGTTTGATAAGTACAGTGGTTGAATTATTTGATAATTATAAAATATCATAAATAGATATATTTGCATTATTATTTACATATGATTTTTTGCTAGGTTATACAAAATAAATAATTTATTAATGATTTTTTAATAATACTAGTTTATTTAAATTTTTTTAAAATGAAAAAATATAAAATAATGTTTGTGATGACAAGAGAAAAATAGATATGTGTAATTTTTTTTAAAGGAATGAAATATGTAATATGATATTTTAAAAAAATAAAAAATTAAAGGATATATTATGAGTAAATATCTAATCTCTAAACTCGATTTTCTGTAGGTCGATAGGAATAATTTATAGAGTTTTGCCCTCTAAATTTTAAATGTTATTTTAAAATATTTACTAAATGTTTAATCTTCTTTGATTATATTGAAGAGGATAGCAGATGGCAATTAAACATTAAGCAAATATGGAGAAAATTTTAGCAAAATAGTGGATAATGATCACATCATTAAATTTAATAAAAGCGTTTAATAAATATAGTGATTAAACTAATTCATAATTGTACAACAATATAAATACACATAATTTACATCTTTATTTACATATGATATTTTAATGTTATACTTAATAACTAATTTATTTATTATTTTTATTAACATTACTCTTTTAAAATCTAAAATGTAAAAAAATAAGATAAAATTTATTATGTTAAGAAAAATATAAATGTGAAATATTTTTTGAAAGTAAAATATGTAATATAATATCTAAAATTAACATAAATATTTCTTAAATGAAAATAAAATTATGTATTAAGAATAAATGTTTCATCTCTAAACTCTATATGCTAAAGGTTGGTGAGAATAAAAAAAATTGTCTTCTAAACTTTTTTTTTTAAAAAATTGTCAAACATTTAAAATAAAGTTTTGCCCGAATCAAAACTTTGTTTTCTGTTCTAAATCGTAGTTTTAATTGAGTCAAGTATTTATTCGCCAGCTTAAACGCTCAAATTTTTTCGCCAGAACAAGGGAACTCTTTTTAGAAAATATCATCTTTTACCGTTAGAAAACAATATCATATTTTGTAAAAAAAATAATATATTTACATTGCATAATAGTGTATTAATTATGAATAGAACAGTACATTTACATTTATCTAACTTTCAATATATACCACATAATACTAAATCACATTTACATTAAGAGACATTTACTATATTATTTTTTAGTATTATTTAATAACTTATATTGTCTAACATAAAGACTATCACTTATTAAATTATTAATAACATGCAATTCATATTATCATATTTACTCATAAAAAAATTATTAAATACTCTATATTATTTTACCAAAACATTCTTTATAAAAATTAATAATAAATTTATATTGTTAAATTGAAATGTTAAACTTAAATCATAAATTCATAAATTAATTTATTGAGTAATTAATATCATTCAAAATAAAATATTTTTTTTTAATCAATATCAATTACTACTATTATTATTATAAGTAATAATACTTATAATTAATTATTAGTGATATATTTTTATTCATAATACGATAATAGAACTACAAAGATAATATTATATAAACAATTTAAATAATGTTTATTATTATAGTATATTATTATGAATTGTGCTGTTATTATATAGTATATTTTATTTTACATTTTATTTATTAAATATTTAGAAGGATGAATATAAAAATTAAATATAAATAAAATTATCATTTAGCTGATAATTTGAAAAAAAATATTTACATTATTAGCAATCTAAATTATTTATAAATTATAATAAATAAATAAATAAATAAATAAACTTAATAATTTTAAGCGTAAATTACCAATAATTATAAAGATTATCGATAAAAAAAATCTTCTTATTTTTCAGAATATTATGTTAAAATATTTGTTGATGTGAATATGTTGTTGATTTGATTTAATCTTAAAGAAAAAATGAAAGAAAAAAATCGCAATTAACATGCATCATTCTATAAATTTTATTCTTAATTCTTAAAAACAAAAGTGAAAGTCAAAGTCCTACAATCAATTCCTAAAGTTCAATTTTAGTTATTTCAAATTTGATTTTGTGGAATGTATACAAAATTTTTCAGGTCTTATTTAAATATTATATAATTGTGAAGTATTTAATCATTAATTATAACATTTTTTGTCAACCAATTATTTTGTAAATAGGTGTTTAATATTATTTTTTATCCAATTAAGATTCAATGTGTAAAATAAAAAATATCACAAAATAATTATCTATTCTTATCATCAAATTTATTTCAATATTTTTTTCTTCATCGTGTCAAAAAAATTGAAAAATGTCTTAACATAGTTTTTTAAAAAATAAAAAAACTACAAAATTCTCAAAACATGTCCTTATTGTTAATTATTTAAATAACATATAGTATTAAACAAATTTCATAAATAAAAAATAGTAAATATACTTTTAGCTGGTTCTAAAACTAAAATCATAAATAAAAAATAAGCAAGAACTATAATTATATTTAAAAAAAGTTCAGAATCCTCGAAAATCGTCTACCCCTCCCGACTTTCTGGTTTCAACCCTGGAGCAACAGAAAAAGTAGTTATATCACATTAGAGAATTTCAAAATTTTACATACTTCTTAACATTAAAAAAATGTCAAAAAGGGAAAAGGGAAGAGAAAAAAAATACAAAACAATTATACCCAACAAGCAGCCGGCCACTTGCAATTTTCAGATCTCGACTTCACAATTGACTCATATATTATAAATATAATCCTCGTATGGAAACATATTTTTGTCCATTTTAGTTTATGCATTTAATTGATTAGAACATGAAAAACAAACCTCTATCCTGACTCCACATTTAATTTTAAAAAAATATATACTTTGCAACAAGTCAAAAATCGGTTCTCTTTTTCTCGGCACGAAAGCACAAGAGATGGAGCTGCATAGGGAGGGAGGGAGGGACTTTTTTATTTTGTTAATATGTATTATACATATAATAATTAAATAGATATGTATATTGCTATATATTACCTATATATAAATATTATTGTATACTCCTTTTTTTATCAGATTTCTTAAAACTTATTTTACGCACCCATAATAATATTCTCTTTTTTATTAACAATAATTATTTCCTCTTATTTTTTCATCATTTTTTTCCTTTTATTCTGTTCATTCTTCTTCTAAGTCTACTAATTATTATACGTATGCATTTAATATTAAATTCAAAATTTCCTATAATTTTATATATTATCTTAATATTTATTAAGTACTTTGTTTGATTTTTTCATGTAATTATTCAGTTGCATTACTAAATAAATAAATAGAAATTAATCACTTTTATTTAATATATAATAATTCACTTTTATAATATCTTTTATTATTTTTATATTTAATAAATAACAATTTTTAAAATTTTTATTCTGACTTTGTCCCAACACAGCAATGACATTGAAAATTAGTATAAACACTAATTAAATTTATTTTTTCTCTTAATTTATGAGTAAATTGCGTAAGATGTAAAAAATATGATGATACCAAAATATCTTAAAGCAACTTTAAATTTCGAGTTGTCTAGTGCATTAATTGAGGCTGGATTTGGTGATCAGAAATCTTCCACACACCCAAATCACAGGACAAATCTTTACTTCGATTCATGATCGGTTCCATAATCCAGCAATGGCAGGTCAACTCTTTTATTGGTTACGCCAACGGTAAGAACATATCTTAGCTGGTAACGCATTTATTAAGATTTAATGACATATTATTGTGAATGATATTATGCCTATGGATCAATTGATTGATATGTGAAATTGTGAAGTCCTATTTGCAACAAACCGTGCATGATCTATAAAATTTGTGCATTTAATTTCTTCACATAATTAATTGTCTCGCCTGATTACTGATATGCCAAAATATTAATTGCATGATATAAATGTTATAACAATTAGAATGTCTTTATTCTCGTTTTTAAAATTTTAATGACACTCTTTTTCTTCTATGTTATGTTTTAGTATTGACACCATATAAGTTCCCAATTATTTAAGGGTTGCACAATTTCTCAAACACTATATTTTTCCCCAATTGCAATATTTTACCTTTTATTATTCAATATTTTATATAGTTAAATCATACAATATTTTTATTTGTGTATAATATTTATTGGGTATCCCTTTCTTTTAAGATATGGCAACAGAAAAATAATACTATTCTTTTTTTTGCTTTATAATATTGTTATTTCTTCATATTTACCATAAAAACCTTACATGTAATGATTATTATATTAATACACATGCGTTACTTTGTGCTAATGTTTTTTTTTAACGGTAGTCCTAAAATAAATTATAAATAATGCAAGATTTTACTATTATTGAAATCAGTGAAAAAAAATATTGCAACCATTAAAAAAATTATTAGGTAGGATTTACCTGGAAATAAGTGAAATATTCTAACAGGATAACAAAACATCATAAGATACTTGAAAATTGTGGAGAATGTAGAAAGGTATAAATAACAAGAAGTTTGAAAAAAAGAAAAGTTTTACAATAGAATAAGTAAACTACCACTGACATTAAAATTTGTATGAATGGCAATAAAGACGTCATATAGCTATTATTGTCATTTTTAATTAAATTACACAATTGATTATTGCATCGTCCCATTAATTACCGCACAATGAATTCTCTTTTAACCTTTTTAGTGCTTATTTCGTTTACTTGCAGATAATGCCGGCATTTTTCTGTTTTTCCTTTTCTATGTTTCTTTCTCCGTGCAGTTTTCTTTCCATTTGTTTAAATAAAAATATGACATTCTATATCAAATATAGAGCACTATTCTTCTATCCTTCGAATAATTTAAATATATGATCAGAGGCAGGGTGAACCAGCATATAGTGTGTGGAGGTGGAGGGGATCTTAGTCCGTACAAATTATATATATGTATATATATATATATATGGTACATAATAGTAGCTGCATAACAAAGTAACATATTTATCAAATTAATTCAGTGTGTAGATGATTTTCACTAAGGACTTATTTGATTAGATGTGAAAGGAAAATAAAAAAGAGAAAGTAGAAAAAGTTAAAATATTCATCACATTTAGTTATATTTTTAACGGAGAATAATAAAAGAAAATATTTTTTTTATTTATCTTCATTCCTCTTTAAAAAAATTATTTTTGTTTCAACTCCGAGTTAAAATATAAAAAAAGAGAAAAAATATTTAAAATACATTTCTACTTTTGATTCTATATAATTAAGTTTATAAATGCATACATTAAAATGCATTTATCCAACAAATATTATCATTTTATTTTTTTTCTTTTAATTATTTATTCAAATAAGATTAACTCTTTCACTTTCGATTTCTTTCCTTTTTTTTTAGTTTTTCTTTTTCTCCATTACATTTCCTTTCCCTTGATGATCATTTAACTAAATAGATCCTACAAATTTTAGATTTAATGTTCAAATCTCCATAATATCTTTTTATTAATAATCTTTTTTTTATATTTTTGTCCTTTTCAATTTTTATTAATTTGCGTTTATATATTTCGATTTCTTCTAACTTTTATTTCTCGATTCACGTCTGCGTATGATTGTGATATGTGATCAAGTTCATTTGCCTAATTATCTAATTAAAAGCTCATGGTTTTCTTGTTCCGTCGATAAATTAAATTAACTAAGGTATCATGTCGATTCAATTGATAACCGGTAGAACTCTAATGAAAAATATCGTATACGGTCTAAATGATTCATGTACCTCATTCAAATATATTATATGATAAACTAAAAATCACAAAAGGGAAATCATTAAACCACCATATTATAAAAAAGATGAAGAACAAAAGTTATGACTTAATATGATTAATCATAATGTACTATACCCATTTTATGACTAAGGATTTTATTTGGATTGTGGTATTAAGAAAAAAATAGGTGAAAAATGGATGAGTGAAGTAAGTTAAATTATGTTTAGATAAAAAAATTATAGGGATGGTAAATTATTTGGAGGGGTTACTCATACTTTCAAATTTCAAATATTTAATTACATCAAATTGATAGAATTAGGAAAAATATTTTTTTAAGCAAAATAATCTCTTTAAATAATTTTCTAAAATTATATCATAATTTATTTAAAATAATATTTTGCCTTATATTATTTTGCTTTATGATAGAAAAATATTTGACTTGAATTTATTTAATTTTTTTTCTATCTTATTTTATAATTATATTCGTTTAATTTTTATTCATTCACATTTGTTTTTTCTTGGGCTGTTTTTTTATCATAATATTTAAATCTATTGAATGTCATCATAATTTTTCTTTTTCAAATAGTTATATTCAATTTGAGATAAATAAAATTATTTTGATCATTTGAACAATATTTTTATTGATACAATGATAATATTATTTTTTCACTCTTTTTATATTTTATCATCTTCGATATTTTTATCTCTATTATTAAAAGAATAAAAAATAAGAATATTATGAAAGAGAAACAAAATGCATTAGTATAAAAAATATTAAAAATAAGAGAAAATATATAAAAAGATATAAATAATGATAAATATATAAATATTATAAGAAATCAAATAAATATATAATGATATTATTTTGTTAAGCGTCATAAATAAAGATATATAATAAAATATATAAATATTATTTATTTAAATTATGTAACATGAAATTAATGTTTATAGGCATCATGCAAATCACAAAGAATTCCAAAGAGGGAAACAAAGATCATGCATGGTCTAATGGTCGATCTATGGAGCCCCTCAACCACGTTTCCTCCAATTCCTTTCCTTACTATTGATAATTGACACAGCATGAGTTTAATCTGATATAAACAGTTCAATCAATTCAATTTGATTTGATATTTTTTTGATAAAGTTAAATTCGATCATCATAGTTTTGAATTAAATAATAAATTAAATATTTGATAATTCAAAACTCACATCCGAAAATTTAAGTTATAATATTATTAAAATAAATTTGATTAACTAACACTAAAAGTATTTATATTTTAATGATTTTAAATTGTTTATCAGTAATTTCATTTATTTTTTTTACTAATTTGTATTATTTAAAAAAAATGTATTCATTATTCATAAGAAAATGAATACATAAAAAATTAAAAATGAATTGGATCCATTTTCAATGTTTTCTGTAAACCCAATATCCCTCCTACAAATCACCTTCCAGTTTTGTTATCGGTGACGTGATGGTTAGACTTCAAAATGTCCCTAGCAAAAGTGACTAACAACTTTCATTTAGGTACCTTCATTCGAATTGGAATGGGACAGTGCTAGGTTTCCTAGATTGCATTGTAGGCGCTGTGCCAAGCAATTTAAGTACTTATATCTTTTTTGCCTCGCCTAAAATGGAATCACATTAAATTTGATGCAGAAGTAATAAGATGCATTTCATTTACTAACAATAATTAATATGATAGGACAAACAGTTACGAAATCACGCGTACAGTGTGAAAATAATATTTTTATAATCAAATGGAAGATCGAATCACACATCCAATTATATAGCGATTCTATCAATTTCGACCTAATTTTATTAAAATAAAATAATAATTTATAATGTTATATATATATATATATATACAATAATACATACTAAAATTAGATATAATAATAAGCTAGTATTTATTGTATGTTCAAAATGTTACTGCTTATTCAAACTAAGGGTATGTTTGAATATAAGAGGGCAGGGGAAGGGAGGGGAGAGGAAGATAATGGGAGGGAAGAAAATTGAGGTTAAAATTCTTTACCCTCCATTCAACCCCAATTTGAAGTAATCATTTTTAGTTAGTTAGGAGGGAAAAGGGGGTTAATTTTTAACTTTTCCCTCCTAAAAATTATTATCCAAACAAGGTTATTATCCTCCCCTTCATTACCCTCCATTACCCTCAATCCAAACATAGTGTAAAGGTGATTGATATATTATTTATTGTTTATATGTTATTATATATAATAGCGATTTTTTTTTCATATTTCATTTTATTTTATTTCTCTTCACCTTTTTTCTATTTTTTATCATTCTCCTACTATATTAAGTTTATTTTCCATTTTCGTTTTTAATTTCTTCCATTTCTTACAATGTATTTTCATCTTTGATTTGAGTTGAACCATTTTTTAATTATTTATGATATCTACAAAAATTAATGCCTACAAATAATATAATTATTTATATAACACTAAAAATACTATATTAATTATTTTAACCCAATTTATTATTAACTTTTTTTTATTTTACTTTAAATTATTTTATTTCCACGTCTTTATTCTGTTTTCCTTATCTATTCTCCTCACATTTATTTCATATTTCCAATTTAATCTTTGCCAATTAGATTCCTTTTATAAATTCAATGCTAACCTAAAAATAATGATAGATTGATATTATTATCATACTAATAAATCACATCAATTATTTTAATTTAATTGTTAACTTTCATATTATTTTATTTAGCTTTCATTTATTACCATATTTTCCTATTTTTAGTTTCCATTTTTTCTCCTTGTTTTTTTTATTTCCACGTTTTTCTTGTTTCCAATTTTTTTCCCTAATTAGTTTGAATTACTTTTTTTTGTAAAAAAATATTCCATTTTTATGATACAATTTCACTTTGATTTGTTTTTTTTTTCAAATTTACAATCAAATTAATTTTTTTACCGGTTCGTCTTAATCCATTCTCGTTCTGTCCGATGCCACCTCCATTTTTGCGCTAAAATCAGATTAGACCTGAGTCACATGACGATAATTTACTATTGACCCGATTTTTTAATAAAATTGCTTATTGCATATAGAGTAGTATAAGTTTCCTTTATGTGTTTTTGTCTGGATTTTGTTAGTGTTTCTTATTTCTTACCATATTTAATGACATATTCAAGTCATTTAATTTAGCAACGAACTTGATGAGTAGTGTATTATGATTAGGATATGAGGAACTATTAATTTAAAAGAGAATGAAGAAGAACTTATTAATTTTGACATAATTTTAGTAGACGAAAAGCTAAATTTTATTTTATTTGTTGTCATTTTTATTTATTCCTGCTCTTAAAACATGTTTGATACAAGAATAAGAGTAGAATAAGTTTTTATTCTTGCTTTTGCACTCAAACATCCATAGAAGAAGATAATTCTTCCACTTATTAAAATTACCTTAAAAATTGCAAAACTATCTTTTTTTATTACAAAGCAAAAATAATTTTTGTTCCTTTCTTTCTCTCTTTAATTTACTTTATTAAATTATTTTATTTTAATAAATACATAATCCTCTATAATTAATATTTTTTATTATTAAATGTTGCATAAAAATATAATGTTAATAATAAATATAATATTTTGAATATTTTATATTAACAATTTTGCATATTAATTATTTATTATATCATCACAATTATTTGGTAATTAATTTTTTATTAAATATAAAACAAAGACTAATTAAGTATGACATGGACATGGTATTAATTAATTTATATAATATTATAGTTATTTAGTAGTTAATTTATAATACTATAATGTTTTAGTAGTTAATTTTTTATTAAAAAAATTGAAGACTAATTATATATTGGTAAACATGTTTATCTGTATAGTTAAAATTAGCACTAAATAGTTATTTATAATTACTTAATTCGATAATTAGAAATATATTAATTAATTAAAAGTAATAATATCAATAAATAATTAATTATATTTAATAATGTATATAGTAAAGTTTTATATTTAATAATGTCATTGAAATAATAACTAATCAACCAAACACATCTAAAAAATATCTCATTAAGAATACTTCACTTTTATTCTTTTTACAAAAATAAAAAGAAAATATTTTTACTAATTCCTATTTTTTTATTCTCATACCAGGCCCTTAAAATTTTTTTTATAGGAAAACATGATGCGTAACTATGTTTGATGCTTTCAGCATCTGCTAATGGTAGGATCCGTTTTTCCAATAGAAAAAAAAAATCAAAGTTGTATCTGAACTCAGCAAATATGTGCCTTATTTTTATCAATTATCTCCATAAAAATATCGAAGAAATAATTATTAATATTCATTCAAATTTTAATTTTGTAAAAAAAATACAATACATATGTTCATTCCCGCGCAAGAGTAATTCAAGTTTCAAATGGAACAATTTATTTCGAATTTTAAATATTAATAATTTTATTTAAATTCTATTTTTAAAATACTGAAGAAAAATCTCATTTAAATTCTGGATTAAATCAAAACCTTCACGAGTGCTCTCAAACAAAATATTTCCTTAGAGATAATTTTTTGAGAGAAAATAATTCATCATCCTAATCGAAACTTCCTAATATCCTCCTAATATTTATATATTTAAAATATCTCAAAAAATTAATATAATTATTTTGTGTATCATTGTGATAGAATAGAGATAATTTAAAAAAAGATTGTTTTAAGAACATATAACATCACTCCTTTATATATATATGAAATTATACTTTATACCAAACATTTTAAATAAGTATATATGAAAAAAATAAAAATCCTTAAATAAATAATATTATGTTATTTAATTCTACGATGAATATCAATTTTTTTAATTTTTTTTTCATTCATTATAAATTTAATATTTCAACAATTAAAAAATTAAATATTATAATATTATATATTTAAATAAATAACACCTTCATCATCAAAGTCCTCTCTCTCTATATGTATATATCAATTATATCAAAGTACTTTTTTTTTTTTTGGGTACCCCTGAGGGGCCTCCGGTGTCCAGGGCTACTAGCACCTGACTAATCCGGAGTCGAGGTGAAACAGCAGAAGTGGTATTCCTCTGACCAAATTGGCGACTCCGGGGCTCGAACTCGGGGCTACTAGCTCCCGGTCCCTCAATCCGGGACACACCCTGCTAACCAGGTGTGCCAACCAAACTTGGTTATTACATCCACATTGTACATTCCACCACGAATCGTGGAATATTTACTGTTGTTGATCGCCAATCAACCACCGGTAGTTTTGGATCGTACGTTAGGAGCTTGTAACAGTTGCCACAGTACCAGTTGGTAATAAAAACAAACGACAAATGCCGCGCAGGACGTTTGACCGGTCAACCCCCTTTCTTTAGTGGTATCTCATCTCATGAACTATATGACCTTGTTCTTCTCACTCCTTTCCCTTTTATAACCCCACGAGGCCGCGTGCTGTATGTGCACAAAATTTAGCACACGTTTCAGAGGGGGATCGAAAGAGAAGGATGGCGACGACGAGAACGGCGAACGGGGGCAGCGGAGGAGGAGAAAGGAGGGAAGATGATTCGGCGGCGGAGGCGACAACTTCGCCGCCGGCGCCGAGGACAGGAGATTTCCTCGGGCGCCACCGCTTGAGCGCCGCCATCACCCGCCTGAACCAAGAGATCCAAAACCTTCAGGTTCCTCTCGTTTAGCTTTGGCTTTCTTTTCGCCCTCCTGCCTGCGCCGCCGTGTGTTATATTCCACCCGATTAAGGGAAAAAAATGTTATCTTGCGAGCACCTGTTATTCTTTTTTCTCTTACCGGGGCTTTCTGATTCATTTTGTTGAAACCTTTGTTGGTATCAATAGATAAATGCTCGACATAAGGACCTTAATATCTTACGGTTTTCTGCTGACACTAAATCTGATGGTCTGGATGAGAAAGGTGCAAAATGCTCACGGACAAGCAAAATTGAGCTGTACAGTAGTTCTAGTGTTGGAGTTAATTCACTCCCAAAACCTGCAGATGGGCAGGATTCATCCTTTGTCTTTCAAGTAGGAAGAATAGTACTTGGCTGCTGAGCTATAAGTCCCATTTGAAAAATTGAGGTAGGATGAACATGCTATTTGATGTACAGCTTGGGGTTAAAGTTGAATGACTTCCTGTTCAGAATTTGCTGATAAAGCTTGGATGCACAATGAATGTTGCGATATGGTAGTATGTGTGAAATTATGAAAACATAGGGTTTTGGTTCAAGGCCAGTTTTTACTGAGGAACATTACAACAATAACAAACAACAACAAAGCCTTATCCTAAGCTGGGGTCGGCTTTACTGAGGAACACTACAAGTTGGATAAAAAGTAACTTCCTGGAATTATGTTTTTTAAGGAATTCACTCACACATTCCTCATTCAGTCCATTAGTCTAGTTCGAAAAGCGAAATTGAAGGATGAATTTAACTCATAACCTTCCTCAACCCCCGATTGATTCTCCGAGTATTAATATGACTTTTTCTGTTGTTAGAAAATAAGATGCCATCTTTCCAATGTTGCTCACTTGTTTGCCTAATTCCAGTGTTCCAGATTTCTAGTTAAGCCCAATCAGCCAAACTTCAGGACATTGTTTGTTCAAAATTCCAAATATAGTAAACTAGAATCAGCTATAATTAAATTACCAAACCTAGTAATTTAAAGTTGTTCAACCCTTTATGAGACCTGAATATACACTCTTTACTGATATTGGGTGCTTTTCTATAGTAAATGCAGATTAGTGATGTTGGTGGATTTTCCTGTTTTTATGGATACATGCACCAAGAATTCTTTGGTATTGCTTTATGAGTTATATCAACATTCCCCCAAAAATCAAAATGCGCATGAGTCATGACCAAATTCTGCGAAGAAAATAACTCCAAATATTTGATGCAAAGAGTAATTCCTTTAACCTTTCTCGAATTCCCTCTTTTATGGCTCTGTTCATTTTTACTGAGTGGTCATCCATGTTTTTCAATCTTCATATTTCTGAAAAAATATACTACATTTTTTTTTCTCAAATTAATCTTCTTTACAACATAAACTAGAAAAGCATCCAAGGTTATTGAAATTCTGGTTGCTCTGAGATACTGGAGAATCTCCAATGATCTAATGGCTGTGAACCAATCTCTTACATAAATGTGAGAACTGAAAAAAAGAAAAAAAAACATCTCTTTTTGACATGAACACGAAAATGAAGATTCTACGCAAGCATGATCTTTAAAATTGACTTGCTGGGAGAAGCATCTCAAGGAAATAATGGCCAAGGTCCTGTCAAAAGATCTATAAATGGGCTCAACAAATTAAACTCCTAGAATGAACTTTGGTATGTGGATATGTTGGAATTTGGTCTAATATGTGTTACATATTCATAATATAATATATTATAATATTTATGTCATGACAAGTGGTTTTATAAACTACATTAAGTGATTTTCATAACTAGCATTTAAGTAGTTTTATTAACTACATGATAGTTTTTCCTTGATGGAAGGAATACTATAAATAGATTCTATGGGTCCCTAACTTAAGTACTCTTGATAACAAGTTGCTATCATATTAGATTATATATGAGTTAGAAGAACTTCATAAAGAAGTTCTCATGTAATCTAGTAGAACTTATATTTATGTGTTTATATTAAGTGTCTATCACATTTCTATGCTTCCGCTATATTAATATTATAAGGTTTATGTATGTTTATTCTAACTTGTGGTATTAAAGTTTGTATACCTTTGCATAGCCATGCTTCACTTTTTAATATTTATGTTATGAGATTTTTTATCTTTTTAGAAGTATATTCTTTTGCACTTACCAAAATTATGAATTTGTCATAGTTTATGATTTTACAAAATTATTGCTTTTTGAAGATATTATCCATATGTTGTTAAGTTGTGTGAGACTAAATGTTCATCTTTTTAGAAGTATATTATTTTGCATTTATCAAAAATATTAATTTTATAATACTTATATGATTTTGCAAATTTTTTGTTTTTGGAAGATGTCATTCCTAAATTATTAAGTTATTATACTTATGACTGTTATTTGTTATTGGTCATTTTATGATATAATTTTTTTATATTTTTTTTGTTGGATTATGTGATTAATGTGAAGTACTTGTTGTGAGTCTCATATTGATCATCATATTTTATCAAATGATGTAAAATAATATTTTCATGTAAGCATATTATTTTGCATTTATCAAAAGTATGAAATTGTCATAATTTCTTGGGTATGCAAATTTTTTGCTTTGGAAAAATATTTGAAGACTACATATTATTCATTTGAAAGTTATATTACTTTTTTTATCATGCAAAATGTTAGATTTGGAAGAAAGATTATGTTATATCTTTGCACATTATTCTTTTCATAATCATATTATTTTGCTCTGCTCATATCAAATGTATGGATTATTATACTTATTTGGTAAGACAAACTTTTAATTTTGAAAGAAGAAAATACGAAACTGTTAAGTTCATGCACCATTGTATTGTATAACAAAACTTAACACATATGTTCTAATTTGCTTTAAAAGGTATTTTAGTACCTTGCTACAGTGGCTTATTATAAAGTTTTTATAAGCTATCAAGGAGTTCATTGATAATTTTTAAAAGATTATGAACTTTGCATAATTATATTATTTTGGGCTTACATGTAATAAATAAATATTATTTTCGATAATGCCAAAATGATTGAATTTAATTCAATAGTTATTTGATGTCATTATGAAAATTTTATTTTTTTTCCAAATAACAAAGTTTATTTTAATGTAAGTTAAAACATTATTTGCATCATAAATTGATTATTAATTTATGTGATGCGTATGATTTACATGTTTTAACATATTTTATTATTATGTTATGTGATTTGATATATTTGAATAATTAAAGAGTATCCACAACATCTTTAATTATATGATTATATATTTATAGTTTTGTGATTATATAAATCACATTTAGAATATGATATCAAAATTTAATTATATATAAAGGACACATTAACTTTTATCCTTCAGGGATGTTAATTGTGCTTTTATATTTAATTAGAGTGGAAGATTACTATTATTTATTTCTTCCATCTAAAGTTAAAAGTTGTCATTAAAATCTTATGATATGGAATTTACTTAAATATAAAAGATACATTAACTTTATCCCACAAGGATGTTAATTGTGCTTTTATGTTTAATTAGGGTGGAATATTACTATTGTTTATTTTTTCTGTCATAAAAGTTATGCTTTTATATTTAATTAGGGTGAAAAATTATTATTGTTTATTTCTTCCATTGTAAAAAAGTTATGCTGTTATATTTAGTTAGGGTGGAATGTTACTATTGTTCATTTCTTTCGTCATAAAAGTTAAAACATGGAATAATGATGTGTTAAATTTTTTGCCCATAGGTAAATTTTAATGACACATAAATTCATGTATATAATTTGATATGGAATAATTGTGTGTTAAAATCTTTGTCCACAGGTAAGTTTTAATGACACATAGATACGTATTTTAATATGAATTGCATTTGGCAAACATATCTTATGTGTATGAAATTTTGATGTGCCTATTTATGTTATATATGTGCATGAGTTTACGACTTTTGTAAAATATAAAGAAAATGCACTTATCTTTTCCTATTTTAATTGTGATTTGTTCATTTGGCTTCTGTATTATTAACCACCTTATATATCATGAAGTTAGTGGGAGTAAAGTCATCATTTTAATATTGATGATATTTTCACTTTCATTGATATGTTAGTTATTACTGAAGTGAAACAATTTTCATGAATAAAAAAGATAGTTATTCACTACTTGTAATACTTATTAAGAAAAGTGAGTTTTAGAAACAAATGATATTACGAGGAAATAAGTTTTTATAGAACATTTTCATAATTTCTTATTATGTTTTATTTTGAGGTGACATCATATTTTATTGAAGAATTTTCTCGTTCGATTTTGGGATATTAAGTTTATCCCTAATCAACGATGATATGACAATTTAAGAATACATTGTCGGCTAAGTATATAAATTTGAGAGTCGAAATAACATATTGTCGACATTAAGTGCTTAGTCATTAGAGGAGCACATTAAATGTAAGTATTCATATATAGAACATAGATAGTGGACATATATTATGGATTCTTTAATGAAAGACATGTCATAAATGATTAAAGAATCACAACTCATATGAGGTATTCAATTATATCATTTATGACTTAAAAAAGTGTTTTCTTTTAACAAAACATATTTAATGAAATTCTTAATGATATTTATTTCTCTATTGATTAGCATGCATGAATTTGTTGATAATGATAGATATATTTTATTGGACCCAAAATAAATATTCTGATTTATTCATAAACAGAAATATTACTTGTTGTGAAAATGTTAAATTACATTAAAATACATGGAAGATACCTTTGTATATAAAGGTTATATCACCATGATTCATGTGATTTAATATACTGATATTTTTATGAATATTTGTGAGTAACAAAATATTAGACCAAGTGGGAAAACGTTGTAATTTGGTCTAATATGTGTTATTATTCATAATAGAAATATATTATAATATTTATGTCATAACAAGTGGTTTTATAAACTACATTAAATGATTTTCATAATTAGCATTTAAGTAGTTTTATTAACTAAATGATAGTGTTTTCTTGATGGAAAAAAATACTATAAATAGATCTTATGGGTCCCTAACTCAAGTAATCTTGATAATAAGTTGTCATCACATTAGATTGCATATGAGTTAGAAGAACTCCATAAAGAAGTTCTCATTTAGTCTAGTGGAACATATATTCATGTGTTTATATGTTTAGGATAAAGGCTTAAGTGTTTATCCTATTTCTATGCTTCCGCTATATTATATTATAAAGTTTATGTATGTTTATTCTAACATGTGCATCTTCAAATACGCTGGCAGCAACACGGCAAAAGACTTACATCGGAAGTGCTGACTTGATAAATGTCCATATATGGATTATTAGCATCTTTGAATTTCCCATCTTCACTAAATCAGCACGTGCATAATCTGTGGTTATGGACTTACAAATGAACAAATTGTTCTCTCAAAAAAACAAAGAACAAATTGGGGAAAAAAACATTACGACAGAAATGCACTTGTTTGTTACCACGCAGGAATGACCGAATGGAGTGCGTGCCAATAGTGTGTCTGTTTTCCTTTATTTTTACCCTTAATATTCATTCTGTAAATGCAGGATGAGTTGGACGAACTTGAAACAATGGAGCCTTCTTCTGCAGTATGCAAAGAGTAAGTGGATTTGCTTGCTCATCTTTGCAGGGTTAGCCCACTTGCCATGATGTGTTGATAGTTGTATTTCGAAATCGTGCAGAGTTTTCTCGAGCCCAGAAGGAAAGCCTGACGCTCTCCTACCTATGTGGGTGATCCAATTCATTATTTTGTTTTTCTCTACTTGTAACTAATTTATTAATGTTGCTCACTTTCATTATTACTTGCCTTCAGCACATCAGGCCCTCAAAATGCTGCCTGGGACAGGTGGTTTCAACGCGTTCGCAGCTCTCATAGTAACAAATGGTGGATGCATAAAAGTTCTTCTGATGTATCTTGGTAGTGGTAACCGAGAACAAGTTTAACATGAATATACAGTGTCTGAACTCTTTGAAGTTACTGAGTTCAGTTAACTTGTGAAGAGGAGACTACATATTTGTTGTCATATTAAGGGAGTCTGACAATTGAGAGAAACCTATGTCCACAAATCAGATCCATATACCAAGGATGTGGCCTTTTTCTTTCCTTATTTTTCTCAGAATAAAAGTAACAAAAGAAGATGTCATGTTTGGATTAAGAGGCTTTCATATTGTGATATAAAGTTTTCCCTTGATGATGTTATGCTGTATGCATATGATGTTGTCTTAGTTACGATGAATATTCTGATATCTGGCTCTGTAATCTTCCAGGAGTTTACTGCAGGCACATAGGCGGGTGTCAGAGTTGATGTTCCTTGGACCCCAATCTGTTTCTGCTGTTGACGCCCTCATGCAATGTCCTACATTGTTATGCTCGTGTGTTGTAGATTTTTACTTCTGTTATTTGTATACTGCCAAATGGAGCCTTCTCGACTCTTGAAACTGTATATATATGAGGGCTGCAAGCAAAAGCGAGGAGCATAACCTGGTGGTGAAGCTTCTTGTTTTAAGCTTTTGGTCCTTAGTTCTAGTCAAGGCCTCAACAATACATGGTCACTTGATTACTAATTCTTGCATCTAACCTTTGCCAATCTTTCTGTCTAATTATGGTAATTACAGAAAGCACAACTGGAGGCAGAGAGTGGTGATTGGCGACAAATTCTGATCAGTGTTACTTATAAAACCACAGAGAAGCTTCATTTGGAATTGCTAGACTTGTCATGGTATTACCATGAACAGGCCGACGAGTATGTGTTGGAATACTGTGATCCATTTGACATGAAATTGGGCGTTAAGGGGATAAAAGAGTTAAAACAGGAACAGATTGCCAAGGGATCATGGACGGCAGGATGAACACTACTTGCAACAAATCTTCTGAAACTTGTGGCAGGAGCTTTCTCAAATGCACGGTACACATTTTCCTAGTTAAGATGAAGATAAAAATATACATACAGCTGAAGAATGTGATGATACATTTGAACTACTGAACATGATAATAGTACCATACAACACCATTATGCTTTGCTTGTTTGGATAGAAAATAGAATCTCTGTGCAGCAACAGCAGCAGATGTAATGCTGCAACAACCGCTCGCAGTGAAAAAAAATGATGGCATAATGCTCGAAGTTGCAAGGGTTGCTTGTCCCCGACACAAGATCCAGGGGATCACATGCCTTCCTCCCCCAGTGAGTTATTATTTCCTCCTCCATTCCTCTGATCCGAAGCCCAGTAACCAGTTCCACCACTGCTGTGCTTACCTACTCGGAACTGCTCGGCCAACCTGTCCATTCCATCATCTACTATGATGCTCGCCACTGGATGTTTGCTCATGTCGCACATGTAGATACACTGCCATTGATCGCATCCATATGCGTCTCCAAAGGCCAATTAGGGAATCATATGGGTAACTGGATGCTGAATTGAGTCCAAGATTGAGCAGATGTATTGTGTTATAATATGATGTCCGTGCAGAAAACAGACAAAGTTTTCATTCAACTTTGAAATCTAATGCACTTTCAAACTCTTCACACGGATACAGAAATTTATATTCCTTCATCAGTACCTCTTACACAGGAAAGGTTGAGTTGGAAAGATTCGAACCGGGACATAACATTAACGCAATATTGTGAAGTTCCAAAGCATAAAAATAGAACTAAAATTTGGTTTTTTTACTGTACATTACTAAGCATTTTGAAATGGTGAACTTTTGATCAGACCAGTGTGCATTAGCTACAATGAATAATTCATCTATGCAAATTTACTTGCAGGTTTTTAAGTTGTTTTAAGCTTCTTCTTCTCATACCACAAGCCATGGAACAAGGTAACAGAGCAAGGGCAATGAGCATAAAACAAGAGAGTAAGGAAGTTATGGACGGATCAATTATACTTGCGTGGTGCATTACAGGCAACAATAACAAAGAAGAAAGAATATTTAGTTATAAATTATGAATTAACAAGAAAGAAGTAAGCGGCTGCAAGAGGAGATCGCCGGAAAACCAGGAAGAATTACGACCCGATCAGTAGTAGGGTATCGTCGGCGGCGGCGGGGACGCGTAGGACACGCCTATCACTGGAGGCAGAGTAGGCGGCGGAGGCGCCTTCGTTTCGTAGCCCTTCGGCGGCGGCGATAAATGTTCGTGGGGAGGAGAGGAATGATGCTTCGGCGCATGAGGCGGCGAGTATTCGTGATGCGGCGGAGGAGACGGCTCTGTCACTGGTGGCCGAGGCGGAGGTGATGGGTGCCCATAATGCGCAGGCGGAGGTGATGGATATCCGTAATGGGGCGGAGGATATGACTCCGGCACAGATGGAGGCGGTGGTGACGAATGCCCGTACTGCGGAGGAGCTTGCTCTGGTACAGGAGGCGGCGGAGATGTTAATGGCGGCAATGTCGGTGTAGGAGGAGCTTCGTACGGCATCGGTGGCGTTGGACTGGAAGGAGGAGAAACGTATGTGGGAGGAGGCTCAAATGGGGCAGCTGGAGGTGTTGGGAGGTAAGGAGTCGACGGCGGCGAACCGTAGGCTGTGGGTGGCGCCGCAGCCGGGATGGTCGGAGGTGTTGACGGCTCATGGCCGTATGAGGGCGGCGGGTGTGCAACCAAAGGAGGTTGGTGACCACCGTTAGGTGGCGACCCGTAGGCCCCTGGTGGTACCGGCGACGGGCTGGTTGGAGGTGTGGTAGGTTCATGGCCGTATGAAGGTGGCGTCGGAGTTGTTGATGGTGGTGGCGAATCATAGATCGCGGGCGGCGCCGGCGATGGGCTAATCGGAGGCGTCGTAGGTTCATAACCATGCGTGGGAGGTGGCGACGTAGACAGGGGAGGATGATAAGGTGGTGGCAGTGATGGCTCAGGCGTGTCGTAGGGCGGTGGGGGGTGAGATCGAGTAGAAGGCGATGACTCATACTGAGGTGGTGGCGGAGACAGCATGCGGAATTGCCCCCTGACTGGGCTCCGAATGGGAGCCGGCGGCCTGGGGGCGGGCCTGCTCCGAACTGTGGGTCTCTGCGGCGGAGGCGGCGACGACGGGGTCGGGTAACTCGGCGTGCTGCTGTAGCACTTGGATCTATGGCAATCATACGGCTGCGCCCCCTTCGACGAGCACTGCTGTGCCGACCGCTGGCTTGGCAGACCGGCAATGCAGTTTCGCCGGCCGTCAAACACCACATTGCCACCCCTGACGCACTGCGGCGGCTGGCCGGTGAAGTAGTTGTGTGAGTAAGTAAAGTTCTGGAGCCTTGGCAGCTGACAGACGCCCGTGGGGATCGTCCCGGTGAGCCGGTTGTGCGCGACATCCAGCTGCTCGACGCTCTGCATTCCGGAGATCGAATCCGGCAACGGTCCCCGGAGCCGGTTGAAGCTAACGTCGAAGACTGTTACGCTGCCCAGCTGCCCGACCTCGGGCGGAATGCAGCCGGAGAGGTTGTCGTTGAGCAGGATGATCTCGTTCAGCGTGGAGGCCATCCCGCGGATGGACGAGGGGATGCACCCGCCGAGCGCGTTGTTGGCGAGGACCAGGACGGAGACCGGCGAGCTGCCTAGGTTGGACGGGATGCCGTGGCGCAGGCGGTTGGAGTTCAGGAAGATAGCGTCCAGCGGGCGGTCGAAGAGCGCAGGCGGAATCGGGCCCTCGAACTCGTTGAAACGGAGGTCGAGGTAGCGCAGGGCCGGCAGCGATAGGACGACGCGGGGGAACGCCCCGACGAAGCGGTTGTTGCTGAGGTCGAGCTCGTGGAGGCGGCGGAGGCGGGAAAAGGCGGGCGGGACGACGCCGCAGAAGCGGTTGGAGTTGAGGTGGAGGAGGGCGAGGTCGGTCAGGAGGCCGAGCTCCTGGGGGAGGTATCCGGCGATGTCGGCGTGGTTGAGGTCGACGCCGGCGACGACCTCGAGGTAGGGATCGTCAGGGGAGGCCGCGCAGTAGACGCCGAAGTAGGAGCAGACGTCGGGGCCGTGCCAGTTGCCAGTGAAGTTTGAGGGGTCCGAGAAGATGGCGGTCCGCTTCCATGTCTGCAGTGCGACATAGGCTTCCCTCAGGCGCGGGTTCGCGAACTGGTAGCCGGGAGGGACGGCGACGCGCATGGCGCCGCTGCCCTCGTAGGCTCCCGCGTCGGCATTGGCGAAGAGGTGATCGGAGGAGAAGAAGGCGAGGACGACGCAGGCAGAGAGCAGAAGAAGGTGGCGGCGGCGGAGTGTGGCGGCGGCGGCGGCGGTAGTAGGGGCCATGGACATGGCCCCTCCGAGGTTGTGGAGCGAGGTGCAGTGAGCTCAGAAGGAGAGTGGGACTTGGTAATGGTGGTGGAAGCTGTGGTTGTTGTTTTGTGCTGGTTTTTGGGAGTTGGGCGTTCGCGTTGGGTGGAGGGAGATGAAAGAGGAGGAGGAGGTGGAGAGGTCACATGGACATGAGGTGGTAGATGACGGCTTTGGGGATGTTTGAACTCATAATTATATTTAGTTTGCATGTAGCTTGGCTTCTTCGTAATGCTAATAACATGAGCTTACATGCATGCATTAATTCTATTATATCTANTATATATATATATATATTATATATAAAATTAAGGGTTCACATCATATTTTTTTAATAAATTATGAGTTCACATGTATATATCTAATCTCATCTTTTAGTCCTCATTGTATCCCTGATTCAAATAATTATAATAAATTAATATTAAGGCGACATATTTAATGAATCATCACACAAAATAAATGTATTCTTTATTCATATATATATATATATAATTTGTATAAGAATATTAACTTTTAATATACGAATTTTTTTACATTTGTTTTTTGGAAAAAGAAAAAAGATTAACAAAGCTTACATTCAACACTTCAAAATTGATTACTAAAGCATATATGATATGTTTCAAATAAAGATGCGTTTGCGAAGTTCCCCCACCACAATATTTGTTCTTCTCGTCTATTGCTGAAAATTTATGATTTTCGGGCGTTGCCCTTGTTGAGCAATTTTCTAATTTAATGATGATAGCGTTGTGCTGTGTTTTTGTTACCATAATGACTCGAGGCCACCACCTACTGGTGAAGCACAATAATGTTTTTTTTTTCTTATCGACTTGCTGGTTCTTTGTACGTTGTTCAGCTTCAACTCAATGCTGCGTCCAATAATATCTATTAATGGCGTGCAACTCCCGATTTAAAGAAGGTTTAAATCTATCTACCCTTCCTTTCCCCAGTACATACAGCTAAGCTCCTGAGAACTGAGGTAGGTCTCTCTCTCTCTCTCTCTCAAAACTTTTTTCCACCGAGAGGGACGGCAACAAAGTGATGATCTGATTAATCTACTTCATCTCATTAGATAGGGAACATAAAAGTTTAAACATTTAATTATTTTTAAAATTTTCTTTCAGGACACATCTCATTCAAAATATAATTTACAAGTCAATTACATCAAAGTGATGTCTTGCAGGATCTCTTGATTGATTTGTTTGGTCCACAAGCTTAGGCATGTCCCCTCTACTTAATGCAGAAATAGATCCACATGGGAACAGAATTTGAGATGAACGAGCGGTAAATTGAATTGAAAAGAGATTGGTGCCACCACAGGAGATTATTTTAACTCGATTGGATCGTAATAAGTTAAGTTTCCGGTTAGTAATCTGTAAATAATAGTTACTATTGTGTAATGTTGTCTTTTGAAGTCAGTTTGACACAGAAAGCAATTAAGAAAAGGCGCTCAACGACGCGTTTTTCCAACTTTTAAATTTGCTGTGGCTGCCCGTTCTCTTCTTTTTTATGTTCCTTTAGTTACGTTACACATGATACGAATCATGCGATCGTGATCAACACATGTCAACCGTATCGAAATGTTTCAGTTATTTTTCTTCTCTGACTATAATAATAATAATAATAATAATAATAATAATAATAATAATAATAATAATAATAATAATAATAATAATAATAATAATAATAATAATAATAATAATAATAATAATAATTCCTGGAACACTAAGAACCTGAATTTTTACGAATATGTGCGATTAATAGCTCGTTAATAAGAATTCATGTTTTCACAGTACTAAAGTGTGCTAAGATTGGTGGTAAAGAGTTGAAAATTATCGTTGGGGTGTTCGATCCTGGTTGACAAATATTAGTATGAAATTATTGTCCCGAACACTATGAGCAATAAAAAAAGTATGCTATCAATTTTTAATATATATATATATATATATATATATATAAAGTAATCATTGTAGGTTATTTTTTATTCGGATTCAAAGAATGTGCTTCCTAGTTAAGTAGAAAAATACTATATTATCTATTTATTTAATCGTTGAATGTTAGATCTATGATGAATATTAATTTTTTTATTTTTCTAATTTTTTTTCTCTTTTAAATTTATTCATCATAAATTTAATATCATATAATTAAGGATATAGATAATATGGTGCTTATTTTTATAGATAATATGGTGCTTTCGAGTTACGCAGTTCCATTTTGTTTTTTTACCCAGGGAAGAAGGAACAAACCTCACCATTTATTAAGGAACTCTACGGTCTGCAACACAGAGAAGACAGGAACAAATGGTGATTGGAGAGCAAAGTAGTGGAGGTTTTTAACATCTTTTACCAAAATTATTTTCCCCATTAATAAATTCGTTCCTCTTCGTAAAAGTCTGAATGTGTGACTGGGAAAGGGCGAAGGATCAAGAGAGTTTGAGCTTTTGCATGCATTTTCCAGAGCTTTTCTGTCTGGGCTTTTCTTTGCCAGCGAACACTACGCGGAGTCTTTTGGGGGAATACTTGCAGGAATGGTGGAAGAAAGGAATCGATGTTTTTCTTTGTTCCTCATTTGGAAGTGGAAGAAATCGATGTCAAAGCATTTTCCTTTTCTTTTTTTTTTTGATACCCACTTTGGGTCTCCGGTATCCAGGGCTACTAGCACCTGACTAATCCGGAGTCGAGGCTGAAGAGCAGGAAAGATATTCCTCTGGCCAAATTGGCGACTCCGGAACTCGAACTCGGGGCTACTAGCTCCCGGTCCCTCAACCCGGGACACACCCCTGCTAACCAGGTGTGCCAACCAACTTGGTTAAAGCATTTTCCTTTTCTGATGTCCTGTTATAGTAGATAGGCGAAAAGTAAAACGACTTAAACCTCCTAAATATGATTATGTCAAAATACATTTCACACAAAAAAACATAGGGCGAAATATATATATATATATATATATATATATATATATATATAATTATGTATGATATATATGGATTTACACCATATTTTCTATCTTATGTAGCATCAAATTTGAGATTTGTGATTGAAAAAGATAATTAAAAATTATGAATTTTAAATATTTTTTTATATTTTCAACTGTATATCTCAGATTTAATTGTTCACAAAATAGATACGTGTACCATCTTTTAATAGAATACACCACCATTAAATCCTATATATATGATTAATGATTATATAAATCATTATTTGATCTATATGTATCAATAAATATAAAATTTAATATGAGTAGTTGATCTTAGTTTTGATTTAGAATCAAAATAATGTAACTATTTATGATAGATCTAAATAGTGAATAATATTTAATGCAAAATAGATCTACCTTATGTAGTGCATCTATTTTTTTATATATTATTATATAGAAACTAGCCTAAATAAGAAAAAAAATAAATGTACTGCAACATTATACACTACAGTTTTTAATTAAAATTATCAGTAATTTTAACTCATAAATTTTTTGAACAAACATTATGAGTAATGGTAGTTCAAAAAGCTATACAGACTAATACAGTATATACATGGCAATAGTATACTCTATGCAACACAAAAAAAACTCAATGTGCATCGAGTATTGAGGAATAAAAATAGATGTTCTATAATATCTTATTCACAGGTATAATTATTCATTTTGGTCTATGAACCGTCAAAGAAAAGTGATGGAGAAGCAAGCACAAGGCAGCATGAAGTCAGTCTACGTACGTGCGACAAAGTAGAGGGAAAAATGATTAAAAGCAACAATAATAATGGCTGGCCTAAGTAAGTGTTCATCCCACCACATGGGGGCGGTGGTGGTTGTTTGGTTTTGATTCTTGTCCCCCATGTTTTCACCATTTTTTTTCTCTCCAGCTAAGAATAAGAAACGATATAAACTGTTCATACGATGCAACTATGCAATAAGCCCACCATCTGCCACTCCAGGCACCTGAATCAATGTCCCACACTCCCACTTGCATTGTTTATTGACATATATATTTAATGAGCGTGTTAAATATTTCTTTTACCTTTTAATTTGAAATGATGATGAAAAGTTCATGCATGGTCCAAAACAATAAACTTTCTCTATATATGTATTTGTTTGTTTATCAGAATGCTTGACTTCCTCCGAGCTCTGTCAGAATGTCACAGGCAAAGATACATAACATAAGTTGAGCATGAGTAGGAAGTGTGATGCCTGGTGCCTTGTTGCAGTCTGTTGTCCAAATCCATACCTCCATGATACATATCCATCGCCCATCTCGGACTGTTCATTTGGGATAACTGTTCCAAGAGCAAGTTAAAAGCACGGCAGAGGAAAAGCTCAACTGTTTTGTCTCAGCCTCATTTACTCGCAGCAAAAGTTGGTGAAAGACCAGCGCTTTGCTCGTTTAAGACGAATTCCAATTCGAAATCTTTAATACCTAAAATAGTTTTGCTCATGATCATGTGGACGATAGGAAACAAATATCAATCTAATCGAGCTTAATGGTGAATTAAAACTTTAATATATGATCAGTACGTATAAGGACTCAAGGCAAAGATCTAAAATTAGTTTCACATGGTCAACACATGAAAGTGATCATGGACTTATAACTACACACTTCATTATTCAAGACATATTTTATATAAATTATGAGCTCAAATCAAATAATTTCTTAAACGAGGATCGAAATAGTTGCAAAATGTATCAAACTCATTTTCGCATGCTCACTTGAGCCATATGAACACCTCAACGAAGATCTTGAGTCTCAAGGAGAGAAGAATGTAAGAACTTAAGGTAAAGACCAATGATTAATTTCACATGGACACACTACTTATTGAAAAAAAGTTGGATGAAAAAAATTACGAATGCTTCGAATCAAAGTGATTTGAATATTAACAAAATATTATTGTAAAATTGTGTTCTAAGATGGGTACGAACTCTTCGAGTTTAATTTTTAAAATTATTAATTTAATTAGTGTTTGTTTTTTAGACACCAAACTAATTAAAATTTGTGGATCTAAAAAAATGATTTCAATATTAAAATTTGCTCCCTATTCCATGATCTCTCTGCATTTCACATGGTTGATTCGAGGGAGGTTTCCAAAGATGGCCCCATTGGAAAAATACTAATCTGTTATTGATTTCAGAAAAAAAAAACGAGCAGAAAAAATCAGATAAAAAACTATTTATTTATTTGAGATTACGTCAATAAAAAATTACAATTAAAATTCTGATTAATTTTTAAAGACATTGTTTAGTAAAATAAAATTGACCAACTCAAATTAAGACGCACGAAAATAGCTCATTTTTCATTTATAAATATTTTACTTATCTTATTAGTTCATAAATAACCTATTTTATTATTAATATAATACATTTCTATTTAATGCTCTATCTATTACATGAAAGAATTCATATCAGATACAGTTTTAAATTAGGGATTAACTTTTTTGATACAGTATTAGATGTATTATACTAAATTTCATTTCAGTATCTATTTTTTAAAATATTATAGGAGTGTGATTATTTTCTTTTCTCTAAATATTCTTGGAACAGCTTTTTAAGTTTAAAAAATCACTAAAAATATCTGATGATTTTTTTTTTGGACAAAGAACCCACCAATCTGACATTTTCTCACTCTTGAGATATTTTTTCTATATAAAATAAAAAAAATGTGTAGAAGTTATGTAGATTCTAGCTAGCTAATTTAACTAGGAAGGAGATAATCCTTTTTTTAAGAGTGGCCTAAACTTAAAATTCCAGACACATTTATTTATAATTTTTTCCTTATACTAGATGAGCCTCCTTTATTCGTAACTACAATATCTCGATCATAACACATCCAAAACGCTTGTTCATATTTTACACGATTAAGATGAGTTTTTCAAGAAAAAAATAGTATATGATAGTTGAATAGGTCAAAATATCATAAACATGCACAAATTCATGAATTAAATAATCATATCCGGATATTAAGGATATAATTATATGAACATAAATAAAACAATATTTTTTCTACAAACTATCTTAGAGATAAGCATTCAAATAAAAAAATGGCAATCACGAATAATAAGTTGATAATTAAGGAGGCATCTACTATTGCCTTTCAACATTATCTAACAATTTATATTACTTAAACAGAAGTGTTATCACTTTAAATTATTAAAAATGTGCATTACCCTATTTACTATATATAAGGGATCCAATTGATAATTAAAATTATCATATTTACTTATAAAAAAAGACTAGGTAATATATATTTTTTTACCAAAATATGCTTTAAACTTGAAAACTTAGATCATAAATTCACAAGTTAATATATTAAATAATTAATACCCTTTAAGATAAAATGATGATAATAAAAATTTAAAATTAATAATGCTTATTGTAATCAATAAAAAATGTTATTTTAATTAATATTACTTAGTGATATGTTTTATTGATAATACGATAATAATAATATAATATACTATTATAAAAATATTATTTAAATAATATTTATTATTCCCATTAGGTTATTATATTATTTATTTATTTATTATTATTATTATTATTATTTTTGTTTTTATCATTATATGATATGTTTTATTTATGAGATATATGAAAATTAATATAACTAAAATTATCATTTGAGTGGTAATTTAGAAAGACATATTTTTTAAATAATTTGAATGGTCAATATGTATTATTAAATAATTCAGATACATAAATACGATAATTTGATGAACGTAGATAATTTTAAATCTAGATTACTAATAATTTGTAAAAAATATTCGTAGGAAAAAAACCTCATAAAAACGAACTACTATATGAAGTTAACACAATATTTGCAGAAGTAGAAAACAAAAGAATATCCAACTAACGTGAGTCAATCACATTTAAGAGAAACTCTGAAGTCCATGATGTGCTACATCCAAAATAGGCAGCTCACGAGGACACACAAAAATGCAACCCTATTAGCTTGCACTCTGTACAAGGGGTAAATATTTTCTTAATGGCCATCTTTCTTTGCTTTAACTAATCGTATAGCCATGTAGGGTCCTTTTAGAGCTCCAAAAAGTGTACGGTTTAGGTCCTCCGTAAGGATGACCTTTTGTCAAAAGTGATCTTGTAGTTGAGTCACTGGAGAACTCGGACTAGTGGAGAAATTTGCAGCAAACATTGTGAAAGACCAGCCCTGTATGAACCTAAAGGAAGAACATGTTGCTGCGGAAAAGTTCTACTAAGACACATTCATATAGATTAAATAGCAGAAGAGGTTAAATAGCAGTCATATAGATTACTCATTGAACACCAAACTACGACTATGAAACATAGTGACTGTAAATAAACCAACAGTTGTATACATAGTGGCTCAACGAGCAAAGGAACTTACTGACACCACTAAATCATTAGGCACTTATTTGTCAAAACCCAAGATCTAAAATTAAGCTCTTACTACTGATCCAAGTCTACTTACGTGAGATGACACAATCATCAAATGTTGCATCATTCAAATCTATCAGAATTCAGATTACACTTTTGTGCCGCAATCTTTTCATCAGTATTCAGGGCCCTTAAAGTTGTATCTCAAGACAACCTTGAGCTGTGTGAAATGATCTACCGCCAAAAGTTGTTGCATCAATGAGAGCTATGCTTGAGTAACATCTACACACAAGTGGTGTCAAGATGCTTCATATCATTGTTCCTGCATTAGAATAAATTATGTCTACCAACTTTAGCAGACAACAAATCTAAAGGGCAGCACATGTGTTCAGAGGAGCATATTGTGAAGTTAAAACTTAAAATTTTAATGTTAAAATAGTAGATGGAAGAAGACAGAGACAGTGCAAGAAAGCTTTCTGATAGAATCAAGCTCACCCTTGGACACCTAATTCTAGCGGCAAAATATTTCAGGAGATGGAATTTCTGGTATTTTTTCTCGCGTACCAACATAAAGAATAATAAAAAGGGGACAAAGAGTGTGTAGCACATTTTTAATGTAGTTCGTATAGTGCATCAAAAAATAATGACACTTTTTGTAAAAAAAAATTAAACACTGTTCATTTATATAAAAAATATCGTTACTTTATATACAAGTGTGGTACATATTCTTTTTTTCCTATCAAGAATAATGAAAAAATTCAGAAGAATAAAGTTATGCTCGACCTGAACTCAGAATGAATTAATAACAGAATTGATCCAAAGCGGTTCTTCTAGCACATGTTATCAAAATTTAATAAAACAGGAAAACCATTAGCAGAAACCTGCATGCATTAAAGTTAGAGATGGACAACTGACATCACAAATATGATGAAATTCTGGTTGGTCTAATGATAAAATAAGGCCTCAGCTTTGCCATGTTTAAAACACATCAATGGCAAACCTCCATTAAAGTTGACTACTCAAGAGAGAATGTTCTTTGAAACAAAGAACAACCCCTTTGGTGCAAAATTGTATATGATATCATTATCAAACAATTCCATAGAACTGGATATGCTTATGCATGTGATAACATCTAATATACTAGGAATATCATTGACACCCAATTTAGATTCTAGTTCATTTTCTTTACTGAAGAGGTTCTAGGTTTATTTCTTAGTTTACTAATAGGAGCAAAGAATTAGTAGATCTTTTCTGCACAAATGTAGAGTTTGGAGTTACGAAATTACAGTCAAGGGGTTTAATCGATCATTTATTTTTAAGCTCATCTCATACCAGAACAAATCTTTCTTTTCCTACAAAACTTGAGGATTTCTTCTTTCATTTGAATAATATGAACTTCGAGTTGTCAATCGCATCATATCCAGAATCCATTATTTCAAAAAGAGAAAAAGAGCAAAAAAAAAAAAAAAATTCTTTCTGAAACTACGGCTCCCAATTTGTCACTAACAGATCGAAAAAAAAACCTTGCTTTGCATTGACCTCAATCAAATATAAAGTTATTCACCATTCACAAAAACATCAATCATACAAAAAATTATAAGTGGGATCCAAGAAAGCAAAAAGTTCAAGAATATCCTCCTTTCTTACCAATCTTATGTTAAGTTAAATCTGTACTCTCTAATCAATATACTTGATGATATTAAATTAGATGTACTACTAATGATTTTATAAAAAAAAAGCTGATAGGAAGAGAATTCACAGGTGCTGCCAATAATTTTGGTCTAACCTAAAATTTAACGCGTTGATAATTAAGTGAGGAAATTACTTTTTTTTAATATAAGATTCGTCGAGACTTAAACTTAGGACCTCTGATTTGGATATATTTGGACTTGATTCAATAATATATTCCCTAAGATTGATTTTTAGGAACATTACATGTCGATAATGACTAAATCACGACCCAACTAAAAACTCATCTGATTCTGAAATGTTAAGATGCTCTGTAGTTAAATGTTTGTTAAGATGTTTTAGGGGATATTTGAGTCACTATCATACTCTCGATATCACTAATATTCTTATGACGCCACATGAGGATATAACCCAATTAAGGATGACTGTCGTAAATTTGTATCTCGTTCTTTTACATGTGACAACCACAACACTTTTCATCATTTATATATGTGCAACATGAAACACAATTAAATGAGACATTGATGGCGACGACACATTGATTCGTAGCGGTTGCCTCACGATTTTGCCACAATACCTTTTAACATCGGAATAGTGATGCTCCAATGACTCATTTAGCGTACCTAGTGCTAGATCTCTAACTTTTATGATTTAAACAATCATAAAAAATTAAACCAATAAAAAATATCTTTAGGATTGATTCAATAATAGGGTTGGATTTAAAATTCTTGTTTTGAAACCCAACTCACTTGATCTTATCATAGTTGGTTAGCTAAATGAGCTTTTGGATCCCGACAAACCTCACCGATGGACACCTATTAGGAAGTGACATTTGGTTGCAGAATAAGATTAAGGTTAAGGTTAAGATCACATTTTTCATCTTTTTCATTTATGAGCCCCACTACATTTATTGCAAGATCGAAGAAAAAAGGTGAGAGCAACATAGTCTTACTCTATTCGGCCCCGTTTGGCTAACCATTCACTGTTCATGAAATAAATCTTTTTAATCCATCACTTAGTCTGTTGATAATGCCTTGAATCTTAACCCAGTAATCAACCCTATATACCCCTCAGTGCATCACAACCGCTCGAATAATTGGGGCGGTGAAGCCGCCCGTCCTATACGGGGGTTTCGTTGTCCGGTCAGCGAGTTTGAGGGGGCCTAGGGGGATCCCCCTACGGGATCTCGGGGGAGAAGTCCTCGAAACCTAGGCAACTCTAGAGTTTCTATTTTCTATTTTATATTGGGAATCCATATATAAACTTCCTAGGGTTTGAGTTACTCTGTATCTTGTAATCATCTGTTATTTTCCATCAAAGAAACTACTCAGCCCCCGCCCAATGACGTAATCTAGTTAAAGGCAAACCTCGTAAATCTCATGTCTTCTTCTGTGTGCGAACTTTTTTTTCTCTCTCTCTTCTCATATTTGCAACATAGTCTAATACTCTTAATTCAACATCTCTGCCTTTCATCTTCTTCCTGCAACTAATACGGTGAGGCCCACAAAGTACAAATATGGTTGTTTGATGTATGCATTTTACAATATATTTTAGGGCCTGCATTAGGCATAATTTTGAGTCATTTTAGCATCGCATGCATTTATTTTATTCATTATTTGTTCATATTCTTTGGAGTCGTGATTCTACTCTTGTTGGTAATTATTTTGCAGAAAATAAACTAAAAAAGATAGGTCTGGAATCAACTGACAAAATGAGCGCATTCGGAACAAGGAAACCAATTTTTAGTACCCATCATGGGCCGTGACAGCTCATTACGGGCCGTGATGAAGGTATAAAAGCAGCAGTTCAACCGTCACGAGCCATTACACCCATCACGGCAACTCCAGATGCCAATTCAAGTTCAACTCAAAACGTTACGGGCCGTTATGAATCATTACGGGCCGTTATAAAGAAGGTCACAACCATAACTTCAACGTTACGAGCCTTCCAGAAGCTCCAATTTCAGAATTCCCAGATGTTACGGGTCGTTACAAAGTGTTACGGGCCATAAGTCGTGGAAAATACAAAGTTCCAACGTCAAATATCCCGAGTTACGGGCCGTTATAGTTTATCACGGGTCGTGATATGAAATTTCACGGGCCACAACATTTCATCACGGNCGTTGAAGCATCTTAGATTAGGAATTGTTTGAGGTGGGTTCGCTTTAACGTCCTCAACAAATCTGAGTCTAGGATAGGTGATTGCGCATGTTTAGGAGATCATACTTTAGGCAGAACTTAGTCCATCATTAGGAGCAATTCTTGTCAATATAATTTAATGGTGCGAATCCTAAATCTTCCAACCTGATTCGATCTCATCTGACCTCTTATCCGAAATTTCATCTTTTCTTATCATTTCATCTCTGAATTAAAATTGAAATTAAATTTTTTATCTATTACTTTTGGGATTAGATAAGGCTAGATTACATTAGTCCTTGTGGGTTCGACATCCTTACTCTTAATCATTATATTATTTGAACGAATAGTGCACTTGCTAGCATTTGAATTTGCATGTCAGCATTTTTCGCATCATTGTTTGATTAAAAAGTAGGGATAAAATATTAATCTTGGTGTTATTCCCAAACCAAACAAGACCGCAAGACTATCCTTATTTCACTCTATCCAAGACTACCCTTATTTTAAATAAATTAAGATAGTGAGAGTAAGTGATGAATTATTAAAATCTAGCCAACTTATAGTCCAGTAATAGCCAAACTGGGGTTAAGGAGCGAAAGCAATACGTTTGTTTCTATTGTGATACCGTGTCATCACCACTTTTTCGATTATAAAGAAGATAATTGATTTAGTAAAAAAGATAAATTATTTCATTTGACGCTGAAATTGTGTAACATCAGCAAGATAAATCAAGGTTAGTGATAAGTGAGACGATCAGTAAAGAATCTTATAATATCTCAACATCGATAAATTTCCAATTTTTTTGGTAAGTGAAGTTCTTAGCATGACCCCCACAATGAAGTATAAACTGAAAGTTGTTAGTACAAAAGAATTGGACAGAATTTTTTTTAAAGGATTAACGTATTTACATGTTGATTATTTACCGAAGCATATTTCCTAAACTTTATATCCTTTTTATACAGGTCTTACAAAAGCTGAGATAAAAGATTTATGTAGATTTTGCCTTCTTTATTTTCCACCTTGCTTAACATGCTCTGTAATATTTCTCTGTTATCTAGCCGACATATGTTTATCCGAAGAATGAGGAGATGAGTTTCTATTTTTAATGTTGAACTTGTCGGTTTTTTTTCTCATGTACAAACTTCTCCCAATATCAACATCCAGATAATGAAAAAAAGACGCTAACAGTGGCTTGTATTAGTTTCACTAAAATGTGTGGTCAATCATAAATAATTAAATAAGCCAAAATTACTCTAAAAAGATCTAAAATGTCTATGTTGATATCAAAATAGCAACATATATCATAAGCACACAACTGAATGAAAGGTTTGTGATTGAATCACTGAGCCCCAAATGTTAACGATAGAGGATTCTAAGGGCAAACGCGGCTGCAGTCATTTATATTTTTTTCCAACCAAGCAATAATGTACATTATGGTAGCCTCATATACACATTGAAAATCTGAGCTGATGAAATTGACTATTAAATTGGATTCAAAATGATATCACTTCCACAAAACCACGCAAGATAAACTGTAGATACACGGAACTGCCATCTGCAGTCAACTCTTCAAAAAGGTTGATATCATCTCTTAAGCTTGTATTTTGGGTTGATGCTGCATCTCTGGCTTAAGATTTTGACTGCAACTCTCCTCCATGACTATTGTACCTATCTTGTTTAAAGGGACAAGAAGAGGTAGTGTGAAACACATCCGAGTTTGGCACCCTTCATTGAGCAACCCACCCAGGTGGTGCTTGAGCATGACACATCTTGAGAGTTCTTTGTCACAGTAGTTGCAACCAAGAGTCATTCCACACTTTTCAGTTGCTTCCACATTGGTGCTCAAACTCATTCTCCCTCCTCAATTAGATTTGCCTGATAGCAAGAGAACTTTATCTGATGTAAACGAAGAAGGAAATAGTAACAGTATGAGGTCAAGAATTGGACATACCGAGCAAATATAAAAAGATCAAATGCATCATAATATTCTAACAGAATGCACCACAAACATGAACAGAAAACACAATAGAAAATCAAAAGCTCATTTTTCAAGAATCAAAGTTTCTGTCCTAAACCATTAAGCTATCTCAAAAGTTCCTAGTTGATGATCAAGAGCAAAACATCTTCCATATAGCACGATCTTACATAAATTGAAAATTTTCAGGGACCATTCATGCAAGAAAATCGACACCAACAATTGTGAAAGACAAGAAAATGGATGTCGGCTTCGGAACATGGCACCATACAAAAAAAATTATCAAACGACGTTCACAAAACCAAAACTGGAATCAAGATAATGCAAGCAAATATTGTTCTCCACCAAAATCCCACAAACTAATCAGCATATCCGCATTGCAAATTAGAAAATAGGAACTAGAGGCACAAAGCAAATAAAGAAGGGGCAAAGGATAGATACCCTTACGGCATAATCAGTGTCATTGGATCTTAATACTTTTGGAGTAGCCGAATGGGTTGATTTAAGCTGGAAATGCCTCATTTCACTAGGTGCAGATGAAAAATTCCTCTTCAAAGAGACTCCAGGATGTTCTGTTCTGCCTACTTCCTTGACATCATAAGGAACTTTGGTGCATGGCATCACATCACTCCCACAATAATTGCAGTAAACCCTCTTCTTCTCATCAAGGGTCGTTCCAGTCTCCTCAATTTCTTCCCCCTCTGTGCTCAAAGTCATCCTCCCTCTTTCTTTCACTTCATAGAATTTACAGTATGAGGTCAAGAATAGGATATATTGGGCAAATATACGAAACATGGGCTAAGCATACACACAAAATTCCAATGCATCATAAAATTCTAACAAAAATGCACCACAAACATGAACAAAAAAACACAATCCAAAGCCCAAAATTTTCTTCCTACATCATCGAGCTCAGCTACCTCAAAAAAAAAACTCCAGTTGGTCATCGGGAGCAAATGATCTTCTATAGCACGCTATATATATGAACTAAAAGTTTTCAGGCATTGTTCATGCAAGCCAATCAACGACACCTACAATTCAGAAAGGAAAGAGAATGAATTCCAGCTTCAAGATCATGCAAGCACACATTTTTCCCACAGAACCCACCAACTAATCAACAGTACCACATTGAGCATTAGCAAAGTAAAGAAAAAGAACTGGAGCCACAAAGCAATCAAAGAAAGGGGAAGGTAGGAACGGCCACGATTAACAACCTGCAGAGCTATGTGGCACAACAACTTCTGCAATGGAGTGACTGCAGAGAGTGGAGAAGCCTCAAAAAGAACCTTTCCTTGTTGTGTGCAAATTAGAAACAAGTTGCAAGCAGCAGGAGACAACAATCTATGTCCACCCTTTGGATTCAGGGGGATTTTATAGAAACTAGAAGACAGAAGGGTGAGAAAAAGGTGCGTGCATCTAGTGGGGTGGGGGTACAGATAAGATCAAATTTATTACACATAATTTCCAAATTCAAATTGCAATTCCAATCTTAGCTACAATGAAAAAGATGAAGAGAAAATAAATATATCTAGGAAGGAAATGCCTCAAAGTTATTGGGGTAATCTTAGGGTACATGAATGTGGTCCTTTTAACAGATTCACATATAATGATAATGATAATAATAATAAAATTAAGGAAATAAATCATTTAATTTAATGATATTTGGATTATGATGCGATGATTGATAATACTATTTCTTTTAATATTGATATACTACTTGGAACAACTAATCATACTCGTTTAATATGACGTCGTTACATCATTGAAGGGTTGTGTTCTTCATAAGAAAATGCATGCACCTCTATTTGTTTTCCTTTCAATTTAAGTTGTCTAGCAATTCATTATTATGCACACTAAGTAAAGACTTGGAGGGAAAATCTTGGTGGAAAATAAAGAGTCGAAGAAGATTCATCATCATTAATTATTAGCAACGATGGGATGTATATCCAACAAACATATCAATCCATTAGAGCAGTTATTCTTTTGGTTTTGTCATAAAATTTTGTATGTGCCTTCAACTCACATACATGAATCATTGTGATTTTATTGTGCAGTTATATTGGATATTATTTTTGTTTCTAAGTGAATGCACATGCATGCATTTTAACAAGTATGAATATGAGAATGTATGCATGCCTTATTAAAATTGATGTATATCCAACAAACATATCAGTTCATTAGAGCAGTTATTCTTTTGGTTTTGTCATAAAATTTTGTATGTGCCTTCAACTCATATACATGAATCATTGTGATTTTATTGTGCAGCTATATTGGATATTATTTTTGTTTCCAAGTGAATGCACATGCATGCATTTTAATAAGTATGATTATGAGATTCTTTTCATGAAAGTTTATTGTGCAGCTATATTGGATATTATTTTTGTTTTTAAGTGAATGCACATGCATGCATTTTAATAAGTATGATTATGAGATTATTTTCATGATATGTGCATGTATGTTCGTAGTTAAATATTGAATGCACATGCATGCATGATATGTGCATGTATGTTCGTAGT